>NW_021025296.1:316961-346926 GCF_004153795.1 Camellia sinensis
TGGCCGATGATGTGTGGGGATGCCTCACAAGGCATTCCCTGCCCCTCCAAGGCAAAACACAAGTGTTTGGTGCAAAACCAGACACTAAACAGTTGAGTTCGGAGATCCTGAGGCAAAGCGCGTAGCCGAGACCTCCGGGAACTCCAAACGAACACAAACATAGATGATCACCGGGTGTTCAAACGGTGACGTCCAAGTCTTGAGGACGGTCAAAAATGGAATGTCTACAAATATATATGTTTTAGGTCTGATTTTGCTGAACCACTCAAATGGAGAAGAGAGGTCTCCTTATACAGACAAGGCAAAGGCTTGAAGCTTCTTAGAGAAGCTAAATGAAAGGGTCAAACGGACCAGGCTTCTAAGAGAAGCTATCTCAAAGGTCCAAGCTTCTTGAGGAAGCTAAGACAAAGGGTCAAGCTTTCTCAAGAAGCTTGAGCAAAGGGTGCAATCTTGTAGAAGAAGTTTGGATCAGAAAAAGGGGTAAAGGGGCCAAAACAGCCACACACGTGTGTGGGGGGAGGGTCTGTGCGTCCTGGCTGGCACAGTTGGCATGCAACATGCCTGCCAGAGGCAACAATGTGGTACCTGCCAGAAAAGGAGTCCATCGGCCAACTAAATGGTCAGTCGACCACACAAAGTGCCGACCGGCCATCACCAATGGCCGGTGGCAAGAAGACACAGCCGGTGGCCTCAAGCCATGGCCGGTGAGGAGTGGGGATGGCCAACAAGCCATTCCCTGCCCTCCAGACAAAAACACAAGTGTTTGGTGCAAAACCAAACACAACACAGTCGAGTCGAGAGGTCCTAAGGCAAGGCGCGCAGCTGAGACCTCCGGAACTCAAGACGAACACAAACGTGGATGATCACCGAGTGTTCAAGCGGTGACGTCCAAGTCTTGAGGACGGTCAAAAATGGGGTGTCTACAGTTGCCTCTCTTTGACAGAACTCGAAAGTCATAACAATGACAGGAGTGAGTGTCAATGCCCAGAGACGGCCCATTTTTGACAAGGCCGAAAACTTGGACAATGCATACAAGCTTCAAACAAAGATATGCGCCCGAAGGCAAGGGCAAAATGCAACTAATAATGCAAGAAGCCGAGCATAACTTATGATCATGCAAAAAAAGCTGTAATGAAGCATACGAATACAATAAATGCAACAGTTTTAAGCAGTCTAACATGAATCCAACTACACTATAATTCAGAAAGGATGTTAGAGAATTATGTAATTCTCGCTACGTTTCACGCGGAGAATACAATACCTGTCTGGTTTGTCTGGTTACACCAGCCTCAAATGAACCGTACGTACAATTTCGTGTCTGTAAAAGAGAGAAACTTAACTGGTACAATATCGTTAGCAGCATGCATGACAATACAATTGAAAGTGCATGACAACGCAAATCAAGTGGAAAGCATAACAATGCGACTAAAGGCAAGCATAACAATGCTATGAAGGCCTAAACACATGTAAGTAAAGAACACGTGACAACGTGCGGAATGTATGAAGATATAGACATATGTAAGTAAAGCGTACGCGACAACGCATGCAATGTGTATAGAAAGGGATTCGAGCACATGTAAGTAAAGCATAACGCGACAATGCATGCAATGTGTATAGAAAGGAACTTGAACACATGTAAGTAAAGCAGAACGCGACAACGCATGCAATGTGTATAAAAAGGAACTTGAACACATGTAAGTAAAGCACAACGCGACAACGCATGCAATGTGTATAAAAAGGAACTTGAACGCGTGTAAATACAGCACAACGCGACAACGCATGCAATGTGTATAAAAAGGAGCTTGAACCCATGTAAGTAAAGCATAACGCGACAACGCATGCAATGTGTATAAAAAGGAACTTGAACACATGTAAATAAAGCATAACGCGACAATGCATGCAATGCATATAGAAAGGAACTTGAATGCATGTACAACATAAGTATAGTGAAGGCATGCTACTCGTATTTGTTGAGATGCAATCAAATCAAGATGAGGCATTTGTTGAAAGCAGGACGCGTAACGAGCGTGCTAATCATAGTCATGTCAAAGCAATGTAATACAACATGTGTAAAGCGATTTGCGGACTACGCAAGGTACAAATGGATACAGGAAAGGATGCTCCTTGCACGCACCGAACATCACACACAGGAGACATGGCTCGAGGTCAACACGAAGACCAGTTAACATTCCAAAGCGCACTTTCTTGCACTATCTCGAGTAATGAAGGTGCCAAACCGTATAATTGACCCAAACAGAGGCGCGGGAGGTGCATCTATCATAGGGGAGGCCACCGGTGTTAATCCAAACACTCTACTACTGTGCTCTCCCTTTGCTTTACTTTCCTTTTCTACTGTTAGTTTTAAGCACATTGCACTGCCTCAGGCAGGTTTTACTTTCTTCAAAACTATGCATCTTTTTGCAGAAGACATGATGGAAATGAAATAGATATTTTGTTCAAAAAGGTGTTACATTTGCACGTTCTATGCACCGCATCGCATGGCATCACATAACAATGTGAATGAAATTGAATTTTTGTTTGAAAATTAAGCACTTGCATCGTAATAATCAGGTAGTGAGCTGACCAACGACAAAATAACTCGATAAGCAACAACAAAGAACTCGATAAGCTGACCAGGTGTAAATACAACTCGATAAGCAAATGCAAAGAGATGAGGAATGTGACATACAACTCGATAAGCAAATGCAAAGACCTGAGGAATGTGACATACAACTGGATAAGCAAATGTACAACAGCTCGATAAACAAATAGACGTGGCTTCGCAAGATCACCACTGGAAGGCATCGGGGGTGGTTCCAACCACAATTCTTTAGCATGTTCAACTCATAAACAGCTTATGGAATAAGAGGGAGGGCCATCGGCCATGAGAGATGGTCATCGGCCAAAAGTGGTGGTCGGTCGGCACTACATTTGGCCGGCCGGCCATAAATGGCAAAGACCACCAGAATGCTGACACCTGTCCTCCACTCACACCTTATCCCCTACAAAGAGCCTCAGCTTCGTAGTTTTCCTCAATTCAACACTGATTTGCTCCAAATAGAAGAGTTTCTTGCCCGCATCGCATGGCATCACATAACAATGTGAATGAAATTGAATTTTTGTTTGAAAATTAAGCACTTGCATCGTAATAATCAGGTAGTGAGCTGACCAACGACAAAATAACTCGATAAGCAACAACAAAGAACTCGATAAGCTGACCAGGTGTAAATACAACTCGATAAGCAAATGCAAAGACATGAGGAATGTGACATACAACTCGATAAGCAAATGCAAAGACTTGAGGAATGTGACATACAACTCGATAAGCAAATGTACAACAGCTCGATAAACAAATAGACGTGACTTCGCAAGATCACCACTGGAAGGCATCGGGGGAGGTTCCAACCACAATTCTTCAGCATGTTCAACTCATAAACAGCTTATGGAATAAGAGGGAGGGCCATCGGCCATGAGAGATGGTCATCGGCCAAAAGTGGTGGTCGGTCGGCACTACATTTGGTCGGCCGGCCATAAATGGCAAAGACCACCAGAATACTGACACCTGTCCTCCACTCACACCTTATCCCCTACAAAGAGCCTAAACTTCGTAGTTTTCCTCAATTCAACATTGATTTGCTCCAAACGGAAGAGTTTCTTGCCCAGAATCTCACAGCTTGGATTGCCAACTTGGATGGCTCGAAAAAGCTGAATTTCCAGGGCTTCAACATGAATGCACTATTCACTCTGAGTCGTACTCCGCTGCACCTTCCATTTCTCCATACCGCGGTAAGGTTTTGGAATCCGGTGACATGTCTTTAGCTTTGGCGGGCAAGAGGTGTGTCCTACATTCGAAGATTTCCAAGCTTTGATGGAATCTGAGCGCAATGAAGAAGTCTTGCCTCAGCTTCGCTTCGGCCACGCCCAAGCCTTAGGACAAATGTGTGGGCTCTCAATACCCGACGCTCGATCTTTGATTTGTGATGGAACGCTGGATGTTCCGAGTATGACTTGCCGATTTTTCGATGCCGATGATCGCGGTGACCATCATTGGCAAGGTTTTCGGCAATATGCACTTTGTTTGTGCGTGCTATCTCATTTCTTACTTGCCTCAGACTCCGGAGGATCTAGTGTCCGGTTGATCGAGGTTGCCCAAGGCTTGAAGGAGGGCAAGAGCTGCATTGCCATGACTCTGGCCGAAACATTAATGGGCTTGGATGCCTTTTATCACCGAGAGACGACCAGATTTGCGGGGAGTCCACTACTGCTGAAGGTAATGTTTCCCATCCAATCTCACATATGTATTGCTTACATCACTCGGCCCTCGAGCTCTGTTTTTCTCACAAAACTCTTTTCTCACTTTTCTCTCATCGTACACCTCTCTATTCTTTATTCTCTCATTTTTCATCCCTTCCCAGGTGTGGTTGATGGACAAGTTGCAGGTTGTGGACTCTTGCCCAGCATATTTAGCTTGTGGCTACTTCTTACGGCAACGCCTGGTTGATGCCCTTGATGAAGGTTGGTGGTTTGACTAGATGTGCAGTTTGTCAGCAGACTGCATTGCTTGGCGGTGCCCTTGGCTTAACCTACCGGCGATGGGCTACAGCATGTCCCGGCAGACTGGGATTCAGTTGATTGGCTTGGCGCACTGCGTGTTCTACTTTGATTTTCGGTTCCAGCACCAGTTCACCCATGATCAAATTTGCCCGCCGAAGGGAATAGAGTACCCAGCTGCGTTCCCAGTCCGAGGTGCGCAGCTTGCTCGGTACGCCACAACATGGAGGACTAGAGAACTCCTAGCACCCGCTCCCACTTTCAGTTGCACTTTGTTTGATGAGTGCATAGATTGGCTCAATGAAGAGGCACATATTGGGCCCAGCTTGGCATTGGAGGCTTCAACCAGCTCTAGGAGGGGGCGCAGGAGCACCTGCCTTATCTAGGCCCCGTATTTATTACTTTATTAGTACTTTCAAGTTTTTTTTATGAATGTAAGAAAAAGCAACTTCAATTTATATGCAAGAGCAGGAGAACTCTGTATTGAAATCAATGAAATTGAAGGTTATGGGTACTGAAAATATTCCGCTTTGGTCCAAAAATGGTCTAAGTTGTAAAAAGATTAATTTGAACAAAGTCAACTTTTATCAAAACTTTTCAAAACCATTTTCGATATGGATCAGAACTGGACACGCTTAAAATTTGTCACTTAGATGCACAACCTCGGATCCTAGCAACTGGAAAGTTGCCCCTAGTCTGAATAATACCGTAGAACTTCATGGCAACGGAAAGTTGCCCCTAGTCTGAAAAGCACTGCACCGGAGATCATAACAGAACTCTTGAATGCTGAATAGACAAAGATGGCCGAGATGATCAAATGGACAAAGTTGATCTTTGGAAAGGTTTATGACTGAACTTTAGGATGAAGTTGCCTACGTATCCCAAAGATGCGAATCAAACCTAACGTAGTTCAGGCTAAGGTACACTCAAGTTTTTTCACTCGCCTTTTACGCTCTAACTTTTGCCAAGCCCGCCCTTTGCGGGTTTTCAACCTTGCGAGCTTAGTTTTTATAATTTCAAATTTTCTATGCTCTAACTTTTGCCTAGGTCGCCCTTTCGGGTTTTCGGCCTAACGAGCCTCTCAAGGGTAATATTTTTTCAACTTGTCCATGTTGATCGGCTGGGAGAACTCTAGGCCATCTAGGTCCATCAGAACCACAGCTCCACCTGACCAGATAAACTTGATAATGTAAGGGCCAATCCAATTGGGCCTAAACTTGCCCCTAGGGTCATGGATGGGAGCTCGGTTGTCTTTGAGCACCAAATATCCTTCTTTTAGATTCCTGGACTTAACTTTCTTGTTGAAAGCCCGGGCAATTCTACGCTGATAACCTTGAACATGGTACAGTGCTTTCAGTCTTCTTTCGTCAAAGAGCATGAGTTCCTCAAATCTGCTCTGCTGCCAATCTGCTTCGACTATTTGACATTCAGCCATTACTCGGAATGACAGAACCTCAATTTCGATAGGTAGAACGGCCTATATCCCATAAACTAATGAGTACGGGGTCGCCCTAGTAGAAGTTCTAATTGAAGTCTGGTAGCCCCACAGAGCAAATGGCAGCTTATTTGGCCAATCTCGGTAGGTTTCCACTATCTTCTGCAGTATGTGCTTGATGTTCTTGTTGGCGGCCTCAACCGCTCCATTGGTTTGAGGCCGGTATGTGGATGACTTATGAAAAGCCACGTTGTATTTCTCTAACAAGTCAATCACTTCCTTCTTGAAGTCGGAACCATTATCTGAAATGACCTCGTTTGGGACCCCATATCGACAGATGATGTTGTCTCTGATAAACTTTGCAACGTGCGACGCCTTCAACACCGCATAAGGTTGGGCCTCAACCCACTTCGTGAAATAATCTATTGCGAGTAAGATGAACTCATGCCCATTCGACCCCTTCGGAGTAACAGCCCCGATCACATCGATTCCCCAAACCAAAAATGGCCATGGCAAAGTCATATTGTATAGCTTTGACGGCGGAATGTTCTTGCGGTTTACATGGATCTGACACTTGTGGCATCGCCGAACAAAGCCGATACAATCCTCCTCCATGGTGGACCAATAATAACCTTGTCTGAGGATCTTTCGTGCTAGCATTACCCCATTCATATGCGCACCGCATTCCCTTCCATGGATGGCCTCCATCAGGCCTTTCGACTCTTCAGCTTCAACGTACACCTTATGCATTCCCAGATGACCTCTCTTGTACAATTTACCTCCGCAGATGATGAACTGAATGGCCATTCATCTGATTGCCCTTTTATCCTTGGCATTTACCCCTGGTGGATACGCTTCCTTCTCCAAGAAATTCCAAATATCATAATACCTAGGGTTCTCATCTTGAACCTCATCTATAGCGGCAATCGACTCGTAAGCCGATACAAATTTCTGGTCGATAATGGCTGGACGCATCCGGACTCCAAACGGGATGTCTATCATGGAAGATAGAGTTGCAAGTGAATCTGCGAACCTGTTGTTTTCTCTTAGTAGATGAGTGAAGTTTAGCTTCTCAAACAGAGGAACCAGCAGGTCCAAGGTCTGATGGTACAATATCATCTTTTCTTCTTTGACTTTCCAATCCCCCTTAGCTTGGGATACAACAAGGTTCGAGTCCTCAATGACGTCCAACCGTCTTGCCCCTAGTTCCAGGGCTACTTCTACACCGGCAATGCATGCCTCATATTCTGCTTCGTTGTTCAAGACTTTGAAACGAAGTTTAAATGCTAAAGGGATACAGGAATGGTCGAGTGCTATCAACAACACCCCTATCCCATACCCATATTGGTTTGATGCTCCGTCAAAGTACATCGTCCAAGTTTCGTCTCCGATATGCAAAATGGCCTCATGTGGGAATAAATACTCAACTGCTTCACCTCCTTCCACGGGATGATCGGCTAAGAATTCTGCTACTGCCCTTCCCTTGACTGACTTGCGCGTCACATATTTCAGATCGAATTCGGAAAGCAACAGCAACCAACGAGCTAGCCTACCCGTAACTGCCGGTTTCTCGTAAAGATATTTGATGGGATCCAGTCGTGAAACCAACATTACGGAGTGAGCTAACAAGTAGTGCCGCAGCTTCCTGGTCACCCATACCAAGGCTAAGCAAGCCTTCTCCAATGGTGTGTAGCCAGTCTCATACTCTAGCATCTTCTTGCTCAGATAGTAGATGGCTCTCTCCACTTTGTCCTCTGATTCTTGCGCGAGCATACAGCCCATTGTAGTCTCAGTTATTGAAAGGTACAATATCAACAGTCTCCCCAGTTCTGGCGGTGACAACACGGGTGGGTTCTGTAAGTATTCCTTGATTTGTTCAAAAGCAGCTTGGCATCGGCCGTCCCATTGGAACTTATTTTCTTTGTTTAGGAGGCCAAAAAGTGGATCACAAGTCAAGGTTAATTTTGAGATAAACCATCTTATGAATTGCACTTTACCCAGAAAGCCTCGCACCTCCTTTTCAGTCCTTGGTGGTGGCATTTCTAAGATGGCCTTGATTTTGGAAGGGTCGACTTCGATACCTCTCTGTGTAATCAGAAACCTCCAGCATTATTTCCCGCTGTAACGCCAAACGTACACTTTCTGAGGATTCTTGCAACCAAATTCTCTGATCCTTTTGGAAGAACTTTTGCAAAGTGGTGTAGTGCCCTCCCTTTTTGGACTTGACAATCATGTCATCCACGGCTGCCCTCTCACTCTTTTGTCTCATGTCGTGTAATATGTGGTCGCGGCCGTTGATATGTAGCTCCAGCATTCTCAACCCAAACGGCATTCTCTGTACAGTATGTCCCCAAACGGGTAGTGAAGCCAGTCATTCTCCCGATCTTCAGGCGCCATCACTATCTGATGTAGCCTAAGAAGCCATCCATGAACGAAGCAAAGCTGGCCCTTGCTGTGAAGTCTACTAATCATCGATATGCGGTAAAGGAAAGTCGTCCTTCGGACTGGCTTCTGTTCAAATCCCCTGAAATCCACGCATACCCCTAATCCTGCCATCCTTCTTCAGCACGGAACGATATTGCCAGATACCAAGTCGGGTTAATGGAACCAGCAGGAACCCTGCGTCAATTTGCTTGGTGACCTCTTCCTTAATTTTGAGAGCCCAGTCCGGGCGAATCCTTCTGAGTTTCTGTTTGACAGGGCGGGCCTCGGGATCAAGAGGGATCCGGTGCTTTACAATCTCAGGATCGATTCCAGGCATGTCTTCGTAGGACCACGCGAAAACATCTTTGAAATCTTTTAATAAAGCGACTAAGCGCTTGCATTCCTCTGAAGACAACGTGGACCTGATCTGGACCAGCCGCGGGTCCTTCTCAGTACCAATATTCACAGTAGTGATTTCATCCACTAAGGGTTTAACGAATCTCTCCTGCTCTTGTTCAATTAAGCGTTACAAAAGCGGAGGAATTTCTTCCTCGTCGTTTTCATCAAAATTTTGAAAGTCCTGATCAATACAATAAATCAAAGGCATAGAAAAGTACTAAGAAACTACAGCCACATCATTCTCATTAAGCACATCCAAATCGTCCGATTCTTCAGTTATAACAGACTCAAAAGAGAAAGAAAAAGACAACCTGGACAGGACAGTGGCATCAGGGTTGTCACCCCTAGGAATACCGAACTCAGACTCAGTCGAGCTGGAACCTGATTCCGACTCACAAGACTAGGTGGAATTAGATTTCGACTCACTACCTGACCCGGTGTTGCTTGACAAAAATCCCTCCTCGTATTGCCAAATGAGAGAAGGTGCGATAGATGCATCCAAAATATTTGCTGGTAGGTCCGCAGCCGTTTCATTCCCGATCATGGACACCAAGAAGTTATCCTCTAAGCACTTCTGTTCGATCGGAGGATCTGAAAGTAGACAAGCCAGTGCTACCCCCATTTCAATTTCAAAGTCCTCAGACTCCAATTTCTTACTCTATTCAGCCTCAGCTAACGGGTCCGTCTGCTCTTCGGCAACGTCATCCCCGGATAACTGTAAGTCGAAAAAGATCTCAAACCCCGGCACGCGCTTCCTCTCCCCACGTTCAACCATGGCTCTGGGAAGCCACAAAACGGAAAGTCCTCCCCTTCCCGGATGAAACGTTCGTTTAGGGTACCCTGGATAGGTCGGTGCATTAACTCAAAAGGCTTCCCCGCCTGCTTCGCTCTGGCTCTCCCAGCCATCTCTTTGTCTTTCACTATCCAATCGTCTTTGGTGGGCAAATAACCCAAGCCAAGCCAAAGGTATGTGGGTTGTGTGGCACTTCGGCCAATGCTGCGACGCCCTTCCGGCCACTCTTTTCCAATCCCATCCCGGGGATATGTTGGAGCTTATTCATGAGGTATACTGACTGAGCACTGACATACAACCCCTCATTAACAGCCATGATGTTTTGCACAAGCCGAGCCTCGGCCAGGGTAAAATCGGACATGAACACATCCTCCATACCGTGCTAAATTTCCAAAACTGGTGTAGATACTTCCGGTGGTGGATGGATCGACGAATTTCACAAAACAATGGCTACTCCCTTTCCATGGGGGTATTTCACCATCTGATGCAAGGTAGAAGAAACTGCCTTCACTTGATGCAGCCACGGCCGCCCCAAGAGTAGATTGAAAATGGCGGGAACCTCTAGAACGTGAAAGGCAATTTCATGCTGCCCCGGCCCAACCTTGGTCTGAATTTTCATTGTCCCCATGACTTCTCTGCATGTGTTGTCGTATGCCCGAATCACCTAGGCTGTCGGCACAAAGTCCGCGGTCTTTAAACCGATTGCATAAGCAGTCCTTGCTGGACACACATTGATGGCGGACCCTATGTCAATAAGAACCACCGGTATCCATTTATTTCTACACTCCACAGAGATGTAGAGTGGCTTGTTGTGATTCGCACCCTTAGGTGGCAATTCCTTCTCGGAGAAAATTAACATCAGGGTAGCTCCTCTCGGAAAAACTAAGCCCACCAGCTGTTCGGGCGTGGTGTCTTTTGAGAGCTTGGCCTTGTCCATGGCCGACAAGACAACTTGTTAATGCACTCGCGATGCCATAAACAGTCCCAAAATAGAGATGTCTGCTTGTATCTTTCTAAGCTGTTTGAGCATAGCCTCATCTTCAAGTAACTTCTCCTTCTGTTTTTCAGCTTCGTTATCCTTCCTAGACGCCTCTGGCCGATCTAGATGTCGAGGCTTGAAATACCGTCCACTCCTTGTCATATGGTCGACCTCGCCGATGTACCAGGTATCGTCCGGCTGGTTACTTCCCCAATCCTCATCCATGTGGGCTAGACATAGATCGTCGTCTTCCCACCACATTCCATCGGTAGCCAACAGACACCTGTCCGGCTCCGGTATGATCACACTCGTAGTACTCTCCGTCCTTGTACACGCAGCACTTTCAGTTCCCACATGGGCTTTAGCTTTCCTGATTCTCATAGAATCCTCAAACCTTTCCTGTTCTGACTGTGTCAGTACAGCAGGCTGTTCCATAATTCCTGTATTCAAAATGCTCTGATCCGGAGCGAAATTCTCGACACTGGCGCTCTCCGGCGATGCACTCTGCTCTTTGGCCCTTCCAGCCGTTACTGACATTCTCGCCCCTACCGGGTCTCGTTCTGGTTGGAACTCTTCCACAACATCCGGTTGATCATCCACCCACCCGGTAGCCTCTGCCGATTGCTCATAATCAAACCAGTTGACTGCTGCGTCCCCTGGATCTTAGTCATTGAAAAACTGGAGGCTGGCAAAGTCCTCTTCCACAGCGGTCAAACCATCTGTCTTCTGTCCAAATCCATCCCCTTGGATCACACACAGCTATGCCCCTGTCGGCAATTCCACACTCGATCTATCCTGGCTTGCCGACAAAATGTAGTCACTCGGACTGTATACCTTTTCATCGAAACTCCCAGATTCCTCAGATTCTGGCCCAACAACCCCATTCTCTTCTGAAACTTCCCCTATTCTGTCTTCGACAGTCACCACCATTGGTTTAGGTTAGTGTAGACAACTCATTTTTGACCGTCCTCAAGACTTGGACGTCACCATTTGAACACTCGGTGATTATCTATGTTTGTGTTCGTTTGGAGTTCCTGGAGGCCTCGGTTCGCGCGCCTTGCCTCAGGATCTCCGAACTCGACCGTTTAGTGTCTGGTTTCACACCAAACACTTGTGTTTTGCCTTGGAAGGGCAGGGAATGCCTTGTGAGGCATCCCCACCCACCACCGGCAGTGGCTAGAGGGCACCGGCTGGTTTTTGCTGCCATCGGCACTCTTTGTTACCGGCCGGCACTATTTGTTGCCGGTCAGCACTATTTAGTGCCGGCCGGCACTCGTTTTTGCCAAAATGGCATTTTTGGCCGGCCGACTACTGTGCATCTGCTTTTGCAAATATTTTAAGATAGCTGTCTTGCTTTTGGCTCCCCTCTATACACGTGTATGGAGGGATTTCTCTCTTGGAAGCTTGTCTTGTAAGCTTTACAAGACAATAAGCTTCTATAAAGAAAAGCCTTGTCTCTTGGCCTTAGGGTTGGGAGATTTAGACATTATAGAGAGAGAAAAATACAGACCAAGCTCGGGTTTTAGGGTTTGAGTTGCATACACATCCTATCTCTATATTACTCTTGTGTGTGTTTTAGTCCATACTATTGCACACAAGCACCTAGTGTTTCACCTTAAGATGGCATTTTTGGCCGGCCGACTACTGTGCATCTACTTTTGCAGATATTTTAAGACAGTTGTCTTGCTTTTGGCTCCCCTCCATACACTCTCTCTTTGGAAGCTTGCCTTGTAAGCTTTACAAGACAATAAGCTTCTATAAAGAGAAGCCTTGTCTCTTGGCCTTAGGGTTGGGAGATTTGGACATTATAGAGAGAGAAATATACAGACCAAGCTCGGGTTTTAGGGTTTGAGTTGCATACACATCCTATCTCTATATTACTCTTGTGTGCGTTTTAGTCCATACTATTGCACACAAGCACCTAGTGTTTCACCTTCCTCTTGAAACTAAGGTTCTAAGGGCTTTTTCTTGAGGTTCTTGACTGGTTTGGAGCCTAAGGAAGCAACAAGGGCATCATTGTTGAAGAGGTCTTCAAGGGTAAGAATCTCACCCCTTTATTCCCCATTTTTGTACCTTATTTCTACCTATCTTAGAACTGTTTTTGTGCTTAGTGTATAATACAAAAAAAGTTCTGGTTTTTATCCCTCTTGATTGTTTATTAAGAGTGTTTTGTGGTTTGAGGGTGTTTGACCCCTCTTAGGCCTTGAAAAGCCTCATTTTGTGCTATTTTGTGCTAGTTTCGGGACTTTGGTGTTTGGGCCTCTTCACCACTGAAATCTTGAGGGATTTCAGTGGTGGAGATGGTGCCTTGAAGTCTCCAAAAGGAGAGGGCCATCCCCTCCCTTTGTTGTCCTTAAAAAGGACCATTTTTGGCCTCTGGAGAGAGCATCGTGTTAAAGTGTGTATTGACCATGTCTTGGCTGCTTTCCATGCTTAATATGTTGTATTATACCTCTGTTTTTTGTTGGTTTTGGTACACCATGCATGCTTAGCATACCTACCATGTAATGCCATGTTATTGCCTCAATGTGCCTTAGGTTGTTAGCCCTTGTTAGAGCATGTTTTAGGCTTAGTCTTGTGAAGCTTTTGTGCATATTTTGCCATGTTTTAGGTCTGTCCGTGGTTGTTTGGGTCGGATTTGGCATGCATCATATAGCCCCTTTGCATTTTGGCTTGTTGGCCTTAAGTGTGCGCACGTATAGCATGACATTTTTGCATTGATTTGGTGATTTGGGACCATCCACCATGTCATTTCAGACCTTATAGTATGCTTGTAAGCTTGCATTTGATGTCCCTTTAATGCCTTGTAAGGTTGTCATCTCATGCTCCATGTTCGTGCCTTCATGCATGCCATCATGTTTAGGCCCCTAGGATGTCATGTCATTGTGTTCTTAGCTTTGTTTTAACATGCTAAACCTCTGATTTTGGTCCTTTCTTTCATGCCATGTTTGGTCTTGCTAAGACTAGTTCAATACTCCCTTTAGCTTGCTTTGAGCTTTGATCATGCTAGCATGCATTGCTTGTGTTAATTGGTAGGTTTGGAGCCTCTAATTCATGCATATTCATTGTTCACTTTGCATGCCATTAGCCCACATTATGCCTCTCCCAAGTGTGCTTGGGAGTCACCTTTTTATGCTTAAGTGTCGGTCCTTGTGTGCATGCATGTTTGCATGCCATTTAGCCCTCATTTTATAGCACTTCGGCCACTGTTTTGGGCCTATTTAGAGTTGCCCAAATCATGTTTAAGTCCATCTTTTCATCCATTTGCATTGCCTCATGTTTACTTGTATGATTGCATAAGTGCCTTGCCATGCCATGTTGCATCCTTAGCTTGCATGCCTAGGTTGCATTGCATCTTGCATGCATGCCTTGTTCCTTGACTTGATGATAGGAATTGGGCCTTGATTTGTGTGTTTGGTTTGCATTTCATTTGACATGAAAGTTGCGTACTTGACTCTTTGGGCCATCATGCATGGAAATGCATGATTGGTGGTCCGAGAATCGAGACACATGCCCCTTTGAGTCACAAACATGATAAGGGACATGAATGGTGCATATATGCCTTGAATTGTGCTGTCATGCTTTGCCTTGCCCTCTGTTGCTGTCAATTGCAGATTCTGCAGGAACACTTTGCCGACCGGCAGTGTTAAGTGCCGACTGGCAATCCCTTCTCTGCCGACAGCTTCATTTTGTGCCGATGGACATAACACACTGCCGGTGACAGTTCCATTCAGCCGGTGGCACTCCTCAGTGTCTAAGGAATCAGTCCTGAGGTTTTGACAACCTCTAGAGGAGTGAAGAAAGGAAAACAGAGGCAGACTATGCATGGCAGTGCGATCCCGAGCAAGATCCGAGCATGCGCTGCATTTGGCCCTCCCCCCGAGGCGGTTTACTGCTTTTCTTAGCTTATTTAATTTGTTAATTAATTAGGCAATTTGTAATATTAATTAGCTTGCATCGTTAATTAATTTGTATTATTTATTCGGTCCCTCCGAGTGAGGGCAAATCTGTAATAAGTGTGTGTGAGTGGGGTGTATGTCTTCTAATCCCCACTTCCTTCTTCCCTTTTACTTACCTTCTTTGATGGTTAGTATTAGGACACGTTTAATTTAGCATACCTTATGCTATGCATGTGTGCATTCATGCATTTGTATTGCATGCATCAGGCTCAGTACATCACGCTAACTGCATTTGTACTTCAAATCTAACTTGAATACATGCTACTTGTGCATTTTCACTGTGAGCCGCCATTCAAACTTGGGGGCAACTTTTCCGTTGCCTCCCCCCCTTTTTTCAAAGCCAGGGGCAATTCCATTGCCTCTCGATGCGAGCTTGCGCATCTCATAAGAGTAGTCCATGCCCGCTTGAGCATTGACTGTTTGAAAAATAGTTTTTTCCAATTTTTTACGGAGGTTACTATTTTTCCTCGGAAAACTATTTCATTTTCAAAACTGGACCATCTCGTCTTGGACCCCAAAAGTAAACATTTTCATGTGCTTAACGCCTGACTTGCATGCTTTTCAAATAAAAATCGAACAAGTACGTTATAATACCGACTCTCATTTTTGATCAAATTTTTTAGTAGAAAACCAACAACGAAAAGAATGGTTAAAATGATGAACTAGGGGCACAGTTGAGCCAGGAGTTCTGTCTCTTCCCCCCTCCGCCTCAGCGCCTCGGTCAACGTACTTGCCAGAAGAGCACTCTACCCGCAAGAAGACAATAGCTGTGAGCTAACGGCATTTGAGCATGATACCCACACCTTTCTAATTTATCCATCATATCACCCTGGGCAGGGAATAAAAAATGAGAGAATGAAGAACAGAGAGGTTGTAGTTGAGAGAAAAGTGAGCGAAAAGGGTTTTGAAGAGAAATCCGAGCTGAGAGCCGAGTGACGTGAGAACACAAATCAGAAGGGGGCTGGGAACAATACTCAGAGCAAACTGGCTCCTCGGTGCGTCCGAGGTCCCCCATCTTCGCTAACGCTCTTATGTCGTGTCTTTTGTTTTGTTTATCTCAACCTTTGTTTTAGGTCTTTTTCGAGGCGTGTCTCAGTTGTGCTTAAGGTCGGTACCTTTTTGTTCGAGTCCTCCCCCACTGTGTTTCAAGTTGTAGGCTCTACACCCGGTTAAAAACACTCATTCGATTCAAAAATCATTTACACTCGGAATGCTGTGCCATTTCTCTATATTGGAGCTGTGATTTCAACTCCAACCGTTCTCATCTTTGAGCTCCGTCTTGTCAGATTGGGCGCGTTCACTCAAGTCTTGCTGTGTGCAGAATGAACTCGAACGCTGTGTTATGGCTGTATGCAGATTAATCCCCAACGGAGGTCAAGGGCTGTGTGTCCCAGAATCAGGTAGTGGGCTGCTTGGGTTATTGTTTTGCTGTTGGTGTTTAGTTATCTGATTATTACAGTTGCAAGCTGCTCATTTTCAGACAACAGATTCAATTTCATTTACAATTGAGGTGTAACATATGGAATGCGATGCAATACAGAGATATGTAAATGTACACTTTTTAGAGTAAAAATCTGTTCATTTCATAATCTTTTTCAAGTACAAAGTTTTGAGAAACAAAATCTGCCTAGCGCAGTACAAAGTATTGCCTGACCACAAAAAGAAAGTCAAGAAGAAAAGAAAAACAACGAATAATCTATGTCCAGCGACTCCAGCGATCCAGGCTCGCGAGCCTACTACATTTGAGCTAATGGGGATGATAGGTGATCTCCAGAGCTCTGTGACGGATCTCGTCTATGGAATGTTAGCTTCACCACTAGCCGCACCGTATGCCGGGAGTTTTGTACCCCAGGAGCCCCCGCTGTTGGGGCGAATTGTGATTGAACTTAGCCAACCGGAGATGGCCTCCAACTATGGCAATGACATATCAATAGCAACCCAAACCCTTGACCAGGCTGAGGCCGGAGGAAAAGACAAAATGAAGGCAGATGCCGATCCTATTGAACAACTGCTGTGGGCAGTCGAGGCTTTGAAAGCCGGGGGGATGAACAAGCAACAGATATCCGCAGTTGTGGCAAAGACTGTGGAGGATGCTTTCCCCACTCCACCTGAGGGTAGTTCAAGACAGTCAGAAAATCGGGATAGACCCCGTCATGCCAAGGCAGTTCCTCCTATTCCCGCCCCTGCACCCGGGAAAGATCAGAAAACCAAGGTGGCGCCTGCCGACCCCTTCGCCTGTTCAGCTAGTAAGGGCGCTCAAAAGTACCTGCCCCGGGGGCGCAGGACCTTTCATGCTCTCTACATGCCTTTGTCCAAGGCACTTCAGATCCTTGCCGAGAAGGAACACCTTAAACCCTTGGAGCCTCGGCCTCTCCCGAAGAATCTCCCTGCAACGCATGATGCTGCTCAGTACTGTGCGTACCACCAGCAGACAGGCCATGCTACCGACAATTGCTTCCGCCTCCGTCATGAGGTCCAAGATTTGATTGATAACGAGGTTATCCTCCCGCCCACCTCAGCCAAGTGTGTTACCACTCAGCTATTGGATTTTGAGGACACAGATACTGCAAGTATGTAATCAGAAGGTGAAACACCTGCGGGCGGCATCTGGTATATTTTGAATGTGGCGTCTGGCACGCATTTTTGAGTGGTTGTGGACGCTAGCTTTGTAAATCCTGGCTTGGGTATCGAGTCAGTCTTTTGTTTTGAGTCTGTCTCTTTGTCTTGAGTCAATCTTTTTGCTTAAGGGTCTGTCTTGTTGTAGTGAGTCAGTCCCCTTTGTATAGAATACCAGGTGATTCTGGGGTTGTTGCCTCGAACACCATTTTGTCTTGTAATTATCTGTTTTTGTTTTGAGTCTGTTTCTGCCAAGGGGCCAGTTACACCAACAAATCTGAATAAAACAGCTGTTGCTATCTCAACTTCATAAGTGCCAGAGAATTTGATTGGGCTGACAGTACATCTCGCCTGCTCTCCTGCGCGCCAAACTCATTGCATTAACCTAAGTTTTTCAAAAACCTCTCTTGAACACTACGGTGATGAAAACGAAGAGGAAGGAATTCCTCGGATTTTGCAAAATTTTGATCATTTTGGGAGAAAGAGAAGCATGCTAAGCTCTTAATGAATGAAACCGTGCTTGTCAGCGTGAGTACTGGGAAGGATCTTGGCCCGATCCAAATTGGTTCCACACTCCCTCGAACGCGAGCGATTTAGCTCGCTTCTTAAAAAACCTTCACAAAACAAATGTTTTATCGCGGCCGCTGTGAAGACCTGTGTGGAATCGCTCTTGAGATTGCGCAGCCTAGGATCGCTCTCAGCCTCAAGATTTGACCTGTTTGTTTTGAACCACGAACTCATCCGGAACATTCAACGGTCGATCGTCGGAGGAGGCCCGCGTGGCCAGTTCTGAAGCAACCCTCGAGCAAGAGGCATCAAAATCGAATCAAAAAGGTTAGACCTCATCAGAAGAAGCTCGTGAAGCAACCGTGACGAATTCTCCTACAAATCATTGCAACAGCCGTTCTCCTAGACATAGAGAGGCTTCAACTTCAAAAACCATTTGGCATGGACTTGTTACACTTTTACCCTTTGAGAGGCTCGCTGGGTCGAAAACCCGGAAGGGCGACCCAGGAAAAAGTTAGAGCAAAAGAAAAATACAAAAAACAAAAACAAAAAAAAAGAACCAAAAAAGGCAAAAAAAAAAAAAAAAAAAAAAAGAAAAATGCGAAAAAAAGAAAAAGAAAAAGAAGAAAAATTCAAAAAAGGAGAAAGAAAAGCTCGCAAGGTCGAAAACCCGCATCGGGCACCTTGGTAAAAATTAGAGCCTGAAAAATGAAGGTTAAAATACCCGAGTGTACCTTAACCGGAACTACGTGAGGCTTGATTCCCATGTTTGGGATACGTAGGCAACTTCATCATGAAGTCCAACCCCCAACGCTGTCATAGCGTCTTAGTCCATGCAATGGTTTCGATTTCATCCCAAAGTCCAGTCGTCAACACCTTCCAAGGTGACTGTGTCCATATATTTGTTGTGACCGTCCTCGTCATCGCTGTGTCCGAGAGTTCGACCACCGCCAATGAAGACTGTCTGCGGACTGCTGCGGCATCATCCAAACAAGGGGCAACTTTCCGTTGCCGCGAGTCACTGTGAGCCGCCATTCAAACTAGGGGCAACTTTCCGTTGCCTCCCCCCCCCTTTTTTCAAACCAGGGGCAATTTTCCATTGCCTCCGATGCGAGGTTGCGCATCTCAAAGAGTAAGTTCCATGCCCGTTGAGCATTGACTGTTTGAAAAATAGTTTTTCAAAATTTTTACTGAGGTTGACTATTTTCTCGGAAACTATTTCATTTTCCAAAACTGGACCATCGTCTTGGACCCCAAAAGGAAAATTTTCAGTGCTTACAGCCTGACTTGCATGCTTTTCAAATCAAAAATCGAACAAGTACGTTAATCCGACTCTCATTTTGATCAAAATTGTTTTAGTAGAAAACCAAAACGAAAAGAATGGTTAAAATGATGAACTAGGGGCACAGTTGAGCCAGGCGTTCTGTCTCTTCCCCCCTCCCCCGCGTCGTCAACGTACTTGCCAGAAGAGCACTCTACCCGCAAGAAGAAATAGCTGTGAGCTAACGGCATTGAGCATGAACCCACACCTTTCTATTTATCCATCAATCACCCTGGGCAGGGATAAAAATGAGAGAATGAAGAACAGAGAGGTGTGAGTTGAGAGAAAAGTGAGGAAAAGGGTTTTGAGAGAAAATCCGAGCTTGAGAGCCGAGTGACGTGAGAATCACAAATCAGAAGGGGGTGGGAAACAATACCCAGAGAAACTGGCTCCTCGTGGTCCGAGGTCCCCCATCTTCGCTAACGCGTCTGTATGTCGTGTCTTTTGTTTTGTTTATCTCAACCTTTGTTTTAGGTCTTTTTCGAGCGTGTCTCATTGTGCTTAGGTCGTGTACCTTTTTGTTCGAGTCCTCCCCACTGTGTTCAGTTGTAGGCTCGATACCCCGGTTGAAAAACCCTCATTCGATTTCAAAAATCATTTACACTCGGAATGCTGTGCCATTCTCTATATTGGAGCGTGTTTCAACTCCAACCGGTTCCATCTTTGAGCTCCGTCTTGTCAGATTGGGCCGTTCACTCAAGTTTGCTGTGTGCAGAATGAACCGAACGCTGTGTTATGGGCTGTATGCAGATTAATCCCCAACGGAGTAAGGGCTGTGTGTCCAGAATCAGGTAGTGGGCTGCTTGGGTTATTTTGCTGTTGGCTGTTTAGTTATCTGATTATTACAGTGCAAGTGCTCAATTTTCAGACAACAGATCAATTTCATTTACATTGAGGTGTAACATGATGGAATGCGATGCAATACAAGAGATATGTAAATGTAACACTTTTTAAGTAAAAATCTGTTCATTTCATAATCTTTTTCAAGTACAAAGTTTTGAGGAAAACAAAATCTGCCTGCGGCAGTACAAAGTATCCTGACCAACAAAAAGGAAAGTACAAGAAAGAAAAGAAAAACAACGAAAATCTATGTCCAGCGACTCCAGCGATCCCGAGCAAGATCCGAGCATGCGCTGCATTTGGCCCTCCCCCCGAGGCGGTTTACTGCTTTTCTTAGCTTATTTAATTTGTTAATGAATTAGGCAATTTGTAATATTAATTAGCTTGCATAGTTAATTAATTTGTATTATTTATGCGGTCCCTCCAAGTGAGGGCAAATCTGTAATAAGTGTGTGTGAGTGGGGTGTATGTCTTCTAATCCCCACTTCCTTCTTCCCTTTTACTTACCTACTTTGATGGTTAGTATTAGGGCACGTTTAATTTAGCATACCTTATGCTATGCATGTGTGCATTCATGCATTTGTATTGCATGCATCAGGCTCAGTACATCACGCTAACTGCATTTGTACTTCAAATTCAAAACTGAATACGTGATAGTTGCGCATTTTCACATGCCATGTTTAGGTTAGCTGAGCCTATTCTAGCAACATTTTGTATGCGATGCATTAGGCACTTAACATGGACTTGGATCATGCATGTTTGCTAACTAGTTTACTGTTTTGGCATGGAGTACTATGTAAGTATTTCCGCTTTAGCATATCACATGAGTGAATATTGCCATGACAGCATGCTTAACATGTGGCTAGATGCTTATGTGTTAAACTGCTTTAATGCCTGTGGGTGAAGGTTGGATTGTTTGAGTTGGAAAAACTCGTTGAAATCTCCGTATTTTAGCCTACTTGCGAGTAGCAAATTCCAAAGCGCTTTCACAAAACAAACGGATATGCAATGCTTGTTTTCAAATTAGGCAATCTAGTCTATACTTGTTTGCTGTGCGCATAACATAGTAATTCTAGGCTAATAAATGGAATAAGAACACAAACGTTTTCAAAATTGGATATCATGGTTAGTAGAGGCCGGTCTTCGAACCGGGCGAAAGGGGTGCTCATAGTGACCTCCCCGATCGTACCCAAGCCTCCGAGCCGAGACAACTCCTTGATGACGGAATGTGGCCTTCGGCACCGAGTCAGGGTTTCCTAAATTCTCCCATTTTAAAATATTTAGGTGGCGACTCTATATCTGGCAAAGCAGTCCATGTTTGGTACTACTTTTTCAAAAATCTATTTCTCAAAACGATTTGCCAGATTTGGACTCTTTGGTTCAAGATAAAGAACTGCGACAACAAAATCACGAGTCCGAACTGTAGTAGCGAAGGCCCCCTCATGGGACGCATCTACAGTTGGGTTCTGGAGATGTCCAACATGCACAAGTCAGTGCAGTTTGGAAGGAACACCTCCGACTGAGGTAGGTGGGAAGGGGTGATATATATGCTAGGATCGTAAGCCACGACTCCAGTCTGGATAAAGTTGATTCTTTTGGGATGTAAAGCTTGGTTGTGTGGTGGGAGAGGGTTTGTTGTAACATTGGGTTTCTCGGGAGGCAAAATCACCTCGTCATTGATGAGATCTTGAACCTCATGACGTAATTGGAAGCACTAGTCGGTGTCATGACCGTGCTGTTGGTGAAATGCGCAATATTTGGTTGGGTTGTGGGTAGGGGGAAGTCTTTCCGGTAATGGTCGTGGCTCTAGGGGCTTCAAGTGCCCTTTTCTGATTAAAACCCCCAGAGCTTTGGACAGGGGCATATATAGTGGAGCGAAGGGTCTTTGGTTTTTGGATGGGTATTTGGCTATTTGTGTATGGCTTCCGAACGCACCGGAGAGTGGTGTAGCTACCATGGGTCTTGGAGGGGGAGGGGGAATGGTGGTGACCATGCTCACTTTTGAGGCTCTTGCAGTTGTAACGCCGCTCGGGCCTGCATTGTTGTTGCGATTGAAAGTTCTTCTGGGTTGCTCCCGGTCATTATCAATTAAGCCCTGCTTCAAGGCATCCTCGATCTGTACTCCCATCTCATGCCGATCTGAAATGGTAGGGAAGGGGAGCACGATCATTTTCTGCATCAACTTAGGCTGGAGATTGCGTACAATCATCCTGATCTAATCTTTATCTGTGGGCCTTAGGGTCATCATTGAGGCCTTGGCCGTCCATCTGGTTACGAACTCTAAAAAGGTCTCCTTAGGCTCCTGCCTTGTCGTCTCGAGGTCACGGGTCGTAATCTCGATTTGCGTGTTATATGAGTATTGTGCAATGAAGGCCTCAGCCATCTCGTCACAGTTTCTCTTGACGTCATCTTCTAATTTGGCATACCATATGGCCGCCACACCCAACAGGGTCCGGCCGAATAGAGACAGCTTCTGCAGTCTGGTGAGGCCTATTGGCCTTAAGATATCTGAGAACAGCCGCAAATGCACCATAGGATCTCCAGACTCGTCGAAATGGTCTATGTGTGGCATTTAAACCGGTCTGGCAGGGTCACAGTTGAGTCGGTATACCCTTCCTTAATATCCGGAATGGATTTCACGCCCTAAGACTTCTTGAACAACTTCTCTAGTTTGCTCCGGTAGGTTGGTAGGTGCTTTGGATAGCTGGGGTAGGATTGGGGGCGGAGCCAGCTCCATTAGAACGTCCGTATTATCCTGGACATGTGCGATCTCCCCAAGTATGAGAACTCTTGGTAGGGGAGGAACCTGGTGCGAAGCAGATGTTCCGGCTTGTTGTGGTGGTTGTTGCTGCTAAAGTCTAGTAATCAACTCTGCTTGTTGGGCCATAACCTCGGCCTGGCATGTGGCAAATTCTGCTTAACGGGCAGCATCCTGCTGCATGGCTTTCATACTCTCCTGGAGCTGACACATCATCTCTTCTATTCTTGCCAGATCCTTTCCTGCTTAAACTGTTTCAACGCAGCCTGCTGTTCAGCATCTTCCGTACCCAAACTGCCCGTATTCTGAGCAAAATTATTAACACTGATGCTCTCCGGCAGTGCACTTTGTTCTTCGGCCCTTTCGGCCACAGTTGATGTCCCCATCCCTGACAAACCCTGTTCTGACTGAGGTGGCTCAACAATATCTGGCTCGTCGCTGAGCCACCCGGTAGCTTCTGCTGACCCTTCTAGACCAAACCAGTTGACAGTCACGTCCTCCGGATCCTGTTCGTTAAAAAAATGAAGGTTAGCAATGTCTTATTCCAGATCCACTAGGTCATCTAGCCCCTGATTAGGTCCGACTCCACAGACTCGGTGGAATCAGATTTCGTCTCACTACCTGACCTGGTGCTGCTCGATAAGAATCCCTCCTCGTACTGCCAGACGAGGGAGGGTGCGATGGATGCATCCAAAATGTTCCCTGTGAAGACCTGTGGAATCGCTCTTGGATTGCGCAGCCATCAGGAATCGCTCTAGCTCAAGTTTCAAAACCCCAGTCGCTGTTCAAAACCTTAAACCGCGTTCAGAACATTCAACGGTTCAACCGTCGGAGGAGGGCCGTGTGGCCAGTTTTTGAAGCAACCCTCGAACAAGAGCACCGAAGCGAATCAAAAGAGTATGATCTCACCTGAAAGAGCTCGTTGAAGAGCCCGATTGACGGAGTCTCCTACAAATCAGTGCACAGCCGTCCTCTAGACACAGAGAGGCATCAACTTTCAAAAACCATTGGCATTGTTGGACTTGTTACACTTTTCACCTTTGAGGGCTCGCTGGGCCGAAAACCCGAGGGCGACCCCAGGCAAAAGTTAGAGCAGAGAAAATACAAAAAACAAAAACAAAAAAAAAGAAAGAAGCCAAAAAATGCAAAAGAACAAAAAAAAAAAAAAAAAAAAGAAAATGCGAAAAAAAGAAAAAGACAAAAAGAAGAAACAATTTCAAAAAAAAGGAGAAGAAAAGCTCCGCAAAGGTCGGAAAACCCCGCATCGGGGCACCTTGGTTAAAAATTAGGAGCCTGAAAAATGAAGGTTAAAAGTACCGAGTGTACCTTAACCGGGAAACTACGTGAGGCGTTGAATTCCCATGTGTTGGAACGTAGGCAACTTTCACTGAAAGTGCCAACCCCAACGCGTGTCGATAGCGTCTTAGTTCCATGCAATGGTTTCGATTTCATCCCAAAGTCCAGTCGTCAACACACCTGTCCATAGGTGGACTGTGTCCATTATTTTTGTTTGTGACCGGTCTCGTCATCGCTGTGTCCGAGGAGTCGACCACCGCCAATGAAGACTGTCTTGCGGACTGCTGCCGGCCACATCCAAAACAAGGGGCAACTTTCCGTTATGCGCGAGTCACTGTGAGCCGCCTATTTCAAACTAGGCAACTTTCCGTTGCCTCCCCCCCCCTTTTCTTTCAAAACCAGGGCAATTTTCCATTGCGCTCCGATGCGAGGCTTGCGCATCTAAAGCAGTAAGATTCCATGCCCGTTGAGCATTTGACTGGTTTGAAAAGAATTAGTTTTTCAAATTTTTACTGAGTTGACTTTATGTTTCTCGGAAACTATTTTCATTTTCCACAAACTGACCGAATCGTTTGGACCCCAAAAAAGGAAAATTGTCAGTGCTTACAGCCGACTTGCATGCTTTTTCGAAATCAAAAATCGAACAAGTACGTTAATCCGACTCTCATTTTGATCAAAATTGTTTTAGTAGAAAACCAAAACGAAAAAGACAATGTTAAAATGATGAACTAGGGCAGCAGTTGAGCCAGTTCGGTTCTGTCTCTTCCCCCCTCCCCCCGCGTCGTTCACTACTTGCCAGAAGAAGCACTCTACCCGCGAAGAAAGAAATAGCTTGAGCTAACGGCATTGAGCATGAACCCACAGCCTTTCCTGATTTATCCATCATCACCTCTGGGCAGGGATAAAAATGAGAGGAGATGAAGAACAGAGAGGTGTGAGTTTGAGAGAAAAGTGAGGAAAAAGGGGTTTGAGAGAAATCCGAGCTTGAGAGCCGACGTGACGCTGGAGATCACAACAGTAAGGGGTGGGAAACAATAACCCAGAGAAACTGGCTCCCTCGTGGTATCCGAGGTCCCCCATCTTCGGCTAACGCGTCTGTATGTCGTGTCTTTGTGTTTTTGTTATCTCAACGCTTTGTTTTAGGTCTTTATCAGAGCGGTCTCATTGTCTAGGTCGATGCTGGTACCTTTCTTGGTTCGATCCCTCCCCACTGTGTTCAGTTGTAGGCTCGATCCCGGTTTGAAAAACCCTCATTCGATTTCAAATAAATCATTTACACTCGGATGCTGTTGCCATTCTCTATTAATTGGGCGTGTTTCAACTCCAACCGGTTCCCATCTTTGGGAGCTCCGTCTTGTCAGATATGGGCCGTATCACTGTCAAGTTGCGCATTTTATGTGTGTGCAGAATGAACAAAACCAACGCTTGGTTATGCGGCTGTATGACAGATTAATCCCAACGGAGTTAAGGCTGAATGTATTCCAGAATACAGGTAGGTGGGCCTGCTTGGTTATTTTGCTGTGGCCTGCTAGTTATCTGATTGATTTACAGTGCAAGTGCTTCGAATTTCAGGACAACAGATCAATTTCATTTTACGATTGAGGATTGTAACATGGATGGAATGCGATGCAATACAAGAGATTGTAAATGTAACACTATTTTAAGTTCAAAAATTCTGGTTTCATTTCATTAATCTTTTTCAAGTACAAAGTTTGAGGAAAAACAAAATCTGCCTGCCGCGGCAGTACAAAAGTATCCTGCCAACAAAAAAGGGAAAGTACAAGGAAAGAAAAAAGAAAAACAACGGAAAATCTATTCCAGCGGACTCCAGCGGATCCCGTAGCAAATCCGAGCATGCGCTGCATTTGGCCCTCCCCCGAGCGGTTTACTGCGTTTCTTAGGCTTATCTTAATTGTTAATGAAATAGCGCCAATTTGTTAATATAATTAGCTTGCATAGTTAATTAATTTGTAATTATTTTATGCGGGTCCCTCCAAGTGGAGGGCAACTTGTTAATAAGTGTAGGTGTGAGTAGTGGTAGTATGTCTTCTAATCCCCACTCCCTTCTTTCCCTTTTACTTCCTACTTTGATGGTTAGTTTAGGGCACGTTTAATTTAGCATTCTACCTTATTGCTAGCATGTGGCATTCATGCATTGTATTGCAGCATCAGGCTCAGTACATTCACGCTAACCGTGCATTGTACTTCAAATTTCAAAGACTGAATACGTGATAGTTGCGCATTTTTAACATGCCATGTTTTAGGGTTAGCCGAGCCTTATTCTGGCTAAACCATTTTGTATGCGATGCATTATGGCATTAACATGGACATTGATTCATGCATGTTTGCTAACTAGTACTTTTTTGGCACGGAAGAATACTATGTGCAGTATTTAATGCTTTAGCATGTCGCATCGTGTGAATGCTGACATTGACTTTTTATGTTTACCATGGTGCTAGAATTGCATGTGATTAAACTGTTTTAATTGGCCTGTGTGTGAAGGTTTGATTGTTTGAGGTTGAAAAACTCTAATCGTTGAAATCCGTATTTAGCCTTACTTGCGAGTGTTAAGGCAAATTCCAAGAGACGCTTTCACAAAACAAACGATAGAATGCTTGTTTTTCAAAATTAGGCAATCTAGTCTAGTTACTTTGTGCTTGAGAAGATCCAGTTCAGACACCCAAAAAACAAAGTTCTCGACCGCGTTCAACCTAACATTAAATTCAAAGCCCAAGTAACAAATTTCTAGGTGCTTAACATTAAATCTGATATTCCAACCTAAGAGATCATATCACGCGATTTAACGTTCAAAAGTTGTTGATATCATGTTAGTTATTATACCATTTTCTTCTTAGACAAGAGTATCTTTGCGTAAGTCTGCATACTTGAACTAAGTTCACAATAAATATCTTTGGTACCGCGGACGAGTTGATCGCAATACTTGGGCCAACCTGGTACGTTACCCGCCGGGCGAGGGCCCATGAGGGACCACGGTATTATGTCTCATACCCCGGCTGACAAGGCGCCTCTCCTCCTCATGAGAGATGATTGATATTGTTACCCCGGATCAAAGCCCAGCTAAGATGCCATCTTGAACACCCAAAACTTGTACACTCCCGTTTATAATGATAGAACCGATATAACCATGCAATCAAACAGTATTCCTCTCATTAACAGGATATTTTAAAGCTGAAATATGGCTTATAAAATTCGCAATTACTCACACGGATGGCTCCCAAAAGTATGAAGTGCAGTATATAGCAGACCTGACAGGCGAGTGTATTCGGTGCGTCCGACGTCTAAGCACCAACAGTAGATGACACTATAAACAGAATTTAAAACAATTTGGTTATCCCCATAGTACTTTATTTTCATTTCATTCTTAGTGTGTCTTACCTTTATCCTTAAATTAATATTTATTATTCTAATTATTGGCCGTAGAATCAGGATGCAATTGAGGGATGCCCAAAAATGGGGCCCAACACCGTCAAATGGGCGACGCGAGAGCCAGTGGCGACTCTAGTATCTAGGGCCAAAGCAGTCCATGTTTGGTACCTACTTTTTTCAAAAACTATTTCTCAAAAAGCGATTTGCCAGATTTGGACTCTTTGGTTCAAGATAAAGAACTGCGGACAACAAAAATCGACGCAGTCCGAACTGTAAGTAGCGGAAGCCCCCTCATGGGACGCATCTACAGTTGGTTTCTGGAGATGTCCAACATGGCACAGAGTCAGTGCAGTTTGAAGGAAAACCCACCTCCGACTGAGTAGGTGGGAAGGGGGATATATATGCTAGGATCGTAAGCCACGACTCCAGTCTGGATAAAGTTGATTCTTTTGGAGACTGTTAAACTTGGTCTGTGTGGTGGGAGAGAGGGTTGT
The DNA here is from genome assembly GCF_004153795.1 of Camellia sinensis. Classification (NCBI taxonomy): domain Eukaryota; kingdom Viridiplantae; phylum Streptophyta; class Magnoliopsida; order Ericales; family Theaceae; genus Camellia; species Camellia sinensis. Next base: position 344,721 of record NW_021025296.1, read on the forward strand.
TTGTAACATTGGGTTCTCTGGGAGGCAAAATCACCTCGTCATTGATGAGATCTTGGGAACCTGCATGAGTACATTGGGAAAGCACTGAGTCGGTCATGACCGTGCTGTTTGGTGAAAATGCCATATTTGGTTGGGTTGTGTGGCTAGGGGAAGTCTTCGGTTAATGGTCGGCCTTAGGGCTTTCCAAGTTCCCTTTTCTGATTAAAACCCCCAGAGCTTTGACAGGGCAACTCAGTAGTGCTGGCGATCGGTGCTTTGCGTTTTGGATGGGTATTGGCTATTGTGTATGGCTTCCCAACGCCCGGAGAGTGTGTGTACCATGGGTCTTGGAGGGGGAGGGGAATGAGTGGGTGACCGATGCCACTTTTAAGCTCTGAAAGTTGTAGCACGTGGTCCGCTCGGGCCTGCATTGTTGTTGCGATTGAAAGTTCTTCTGGTTGCTCCGTCATTATCCAATTTTAGCCCTGCTTACAAGGCTCTCGATCTGTTACTCCCATCTTCATTGCCGATTCTGAATGGTAGGGAAGGGGAGCACGATCATTTTCTGCATCAACTTAGGCTGCGAGATTGCGTACAATCATTCTGATCTAAGCTTTATCTGTGGGCCTTAGGGTCATTCATTGAGGCCCTTGGCCCCGTCCATCTGGTTACGGAACTCTAAAAAGGTCTCCTTAGGCTCCTGCCTTGTCGTTTCGAGGTCACGGGTCGTAATCCCATTGCGTGTTATATGTAGTATTGTGCAATGAAGCCTCAGCATTCTCGTCACAGTTCTGCTTAACGTCATCTTCTAATTTGGCCATACCCAATGGCCCGCCACACCCAACAGAGTCCGGCCCGAATGGAGACAGCTCTGCCAGCTCTTGGTTGAGCCTATTGGCCTTAAGATACCTGAAAAACAATCTTAGGGTGCACCGTTGGGGATCCCCAGATCCATTCAAATCGGTGATATGCGGCATCTTTAAATCTGTCAGGCAGGATCACACTGCCTCTATATCCATCTCAATGGTCAAATGATGGTTCTTGACTCCCTGGGACTTTCTTGAACAGATATTTTCAGCTTCCCAACTTCAATTGCTGTGGGTTCTGTCTTGAACTCAAAGGGAGCGTTATGTAGGTGTGTGGTGTGTTGTTTTTGAATAACTGGGGGGGCTAGGATCGGGGGCGGAGGTGTGGTCCTTATGGGAATGTTCCGTATCATTTGAACATTAGCTGTCTCCCGGTGTTGGAACTCCTGTAGGGGCAGGAGCTTGATGCCGAAGCGAATGCTCCGGCTTGCTGTTTGCAGCCTTACGATTAACTCTGCGTTAAGTCACAATTGTGGCCTGTTGTTTGGCGAAACTCCGCCTGTCGGACAGCGCTTACAGCATTGTTTCATCTCCTTGGAAACTGGCGCACCATTGTCTCCTCTAAGCTTATGCCATACTGCTCTAGATATGTGATTTGGAATTACTGATATATATATCCCTTTTGCGGTGAGAAATAGACCTTGATCTCGACTATACTCAGGTGGGGTAGACAAGAAGCCCTCTGAACTGACTACTGATTTGATATCCTTGCCTAACTGTTCCTCAGTCTAGTAACCCAGGGGTAGTAGTTGTACACTGGTTGTCCGTCTACCAGATCCGTCAGATCGATAGGAAGTCTACGACCTCTATTCCAGAGTGCATGGGGATATCTACTGGTTAGAGCAAATCGTGCTAAACTACCCGTAGCAAAGGATGAATAAAGCATATAAGGAATAATAAACAGACAAATGGACAGCGTATGGCTAAATAAACACGCACGCAAGTGGGCACAACAACACGTAGTTCGATAAGCTGGAAGGACTGTTCCGGAGAATGGGCTGAGTGATTATCCCCCCGCCCCCCCGAATCACTGTCCCGCGAGAGAAAGCTGAATCTGATACCACCCAGTGTAACTGATTCTCAAACCACTTGGTTGCCCCAGCCTGATTGTCTGGCGGCAGAGCGTGTGGTCGTGAGAGAGGTGGCGTGATTTGCGCATTCCCTATAAGAGTGAGAGCGCGTGCGTGAAAAGCACATAGCAGGGGGAGAGTGGAGGAGCCAATACAGCCCCTTAGTGTGTGTTAGGGTTTTTTTTTTTTCCCCCTGTTCCGTGTTGGGTTTAGACTGAGTTGCGAGTGGCTACGCACGGCAGTGGTTATCATACGGAAACTAGTGCAGGCGGTGTAAGCGATACGTTGTCG
>NW_021025296.1:350458-380012 GCF_004153795.1 Camellia sinensis
GAGAGAGAACATTTCAAATTAAGATAGGATGTATGTATCAGAATATATATGTTCTAGGTCTGATTTTGCTGAACCTCCTCAATGGAGAAGAGAGGTCTCCTTATATAGACCATGGAAAAGGCTAAGCTTCCAAGAGAAGCTATCCTAAAGGGGTCAAGTCTTCCAAGGGAAGCTAAGCTAAGGGTGCAAGCTTCTTGAGGAAGCTAATACAAAGGGTTGAAGAAGCTTGAGCAAAGGGGGCAATCTTTTAGAAGAAGTTTGGATCAAAAAGGGGGCAAAGGGGCCAAAACAGCCACACACGTGTGTGGGGGGAGGGTCTGTGCATCCCGGCTGGCACAGCTGGCATGCACCATGCCTGCAAGAGGCAACAATGTGGTACCGACCATAAAAGGAGGCCATCGGCCAACTAAATGGTCAGTCGACCACACAAAGTGCCGATCGGCCATCACCAATGGCCGGTGGCAAGAAGACACGGCCGGTGGCCTCAAGCCATGGCCGGTGAGGAGTGGGGATGGCCAACAAGCCATTCCCTGCCCTCCAGACAAAAACACAAGTGTTTGGTGCAAAACCAAACACAACACAGTCGAGTCGAGAGGTTCTAAGGCAAGGTGTATAGCCGAGACCTCTGGGAACTCAAGATGAACACAAACGTGGATGATCACCGAGTGTTCAAACGGTGACATCCAAGTCTTGAGGACGGTCAAAAATGGGGTGTCTACAGTAGGATAAGATGTGGATTTGTCACCCTCGAGTGGGCTTAGAAAAACATGATTTTGCCATAATCAAGTGGGCTTAAAACTCGTATTTCAATGAATTGCTCCAATTAAAGTAATCTAACCTTCACTCATCGGCATTTAGGCAGTTATACACATAAGTAGTTAGCCTCATGGAAAGCTTGCTATCATGGCAACACTCACACTCATGCAAGATGCTAAAGCATAAACACTTACAGTGTACTCCGAGCCAAAACAACTAGTTAGTAATCATGCATGATCCTAGTTTATGTTAAGATGGCTAATACAACACATGCAAAATGCAACTAGAATAGGCTCGACTAATCTAAGAATGACATGCGAAATGCGACAACTCGATACACATATTCAAGTTGGAATTGAAATATTATGAAACTAGTATGATGCCCCGAGCCCGGTGCGTACAATACGAATGAATGTATGCAAACATGCTAACATAAGTATGCTAATTGAAACCTAACCTAAAAGTAACCATCCAAAGCAGGTAAGTAAAAGGGAGAAAGACGTGGGGTTGGAAGACATTCACACACGCACACACACTTATAATACAAACTGAATAACAAATCAGCTATCCTAGCTAATTAATTATTACAAACTCTTAATTAATTAACAAATTAATTACAAAACAATCTAAGTATGAAACTAAAGAGGCCGCCGCAGCTCTGCCTCAGAATGATTGAATGATGCAAGCTCGATTGCCTCGCTCGGAAACCCGTTCCCATGCCGCATGTTGCCTCTGTTCGCACTGTTCTGCATCTTTGAAAATTGTGAAAATCCCTGGGATGCTTCTGAAACACTCCCTGAGCACTGTGGGATGTCACCGGCCAAGAGATGAAGTCACCGGCCATGGGAAAATGGTCACCGACCAAAATTGGAGCTCCCGGCCGGCACTAAAGATGGTCGACCAGCCATATCTTGTTGCAGAATTCTGTTTTTGCTACAGTAGAGGACAGACAGTGCATGGCAAGGCATTTACAAGACAATGTGTGCACGACCACCCTCCCTATCATACTATAAACTCAAGGGAGTATGGCTCTCGACCCTCGGACCACCAATCATGCATTTCAATGCATGATGGCTAAAGGAGCCAAGTGTGCAAATTAATGTGGAATGAATGCAACAAAATGCATGAATGACTAGAACTCTATCATGTTGGATCAAGTGTTAGAAATTGGGCGCCCATGTGGCATGACCCATTGAACCTTTTTAACCTTATCCATGTAAGTTTGAATTTGAATTCAAAACTTACTTGGATAACCACTCAAGATATCCATATCTATTTGATATAACTGATATGGATAGATTTATTATTATCCAATATATCTGATATAATATGGGATACGGGTGATTAAGAGAAAAATAACATATGTCGTATGTTTTTCCTATATACTGACTCTCTCCCAAAATACAACGATCAAGAGCCATTTTGCACTGTGACTTGTGTGGGTGATATTCATTCTATAATATCACCCCATTGCTGGGTTGATTGATCAGATTCAGGAAGCACGTGATTTACCCACGTGATCCTTCAATTCAGACTCTGCAGATAGAGGTATGACCATAATTTTTCATTTGCTGCGTTTACCTTTGATTTACATTGGTATCAGAGCATGAATGGGCATTTTTGTGTTTTCTCTAATCATGTGTATATTTTTTATATATATATGTACACAATATATACATGAATGTTTATAAAGGAGGAAAATTTCAACTCCCATTAGATTGAGACTGTGGTACACCTCATTTTTATCTTCGTTAAATGTGATTTTTGATGCCATAAATGTTTTTGTTGTGAAAAATGGAGTCCGGCAGTACAAAAATCGAACCAGAAAACACCCTGGAAGGCAGAGCGTGGGCCTCACGCGCCACCTGACACCGTGGGAGGCTTCCACAAGCTGCCATGCCCTTGCATGCGCCTCCACATGCCAGACGCGATTCAGACGCGCTCCTACGCGTCGTCACGCGCGCGTCAACGGCACATTCCATGCGCGTGCCGTCCGCACCACGCACGGGCGCCGTGCGCTGAGCCGCTTGTGAGCCGCCGCTGAGTCATTTCTGAGCCAGTCGTTGAGTTGCGTGCTGAGCCGTCTCTGAGCCGCGCGTGGAGCTGTGCCGTTTTTCCTCCGCTGGCTTGGCTGCTGATGTTAAGGGCTGTTTGTTTTGTTTTTAAATTCTGAATCACGTTAAATGGTCATAATTAATTCGTTATAGCTTTGTTTTAAGCGTGGTTGGTACCGTTAGACTCAGAATTAAATTTTTTATATTCTGTAAAATTTTGAAAATTTTATAAAAATAAAAAATATTTTTCCTAAAATAATAATTTATTATTTTTGGTTTAAAATGCATCTGGTGTTTCATGATTAAGTTTCTGGGGCTGAATTTTTTATTGTAAACTACTGTTGTAGTTTACTATTTACTGGTATAGTTATATCATTTTACCAGATTCTAGAATATTTATTTCTAATTTTATGTGTGTTTATTAGTTATTTAAAATTCCAGAAAGTACCAGAAAATTCCAAAAAATTTCAGAAGTGATATAGTTTCTGTTATGGCATAATTTGAATACTAAATACAACATATTGTTATTTTTCCTAGAGTTTCTAATATGCTGTAATTAAAATAGCATGATTAATTGTTATTTGTTTAAATTCCATTATTAATTGTGACATAGCATGAGTTTGTTGTGAATCTACATTATGATGCTATTTTATGAAATTAGAATTTTTTATCATGCTTTTAGACATGCCATAGTCAGTTTGAGGTTATTCGGTTGAGAGAAATCTTTGTAGATTAACTTCCGAAAACTAACATTTTGCGCATAAATTAAATTAAATTTTAGATAATTGTCACATGTGGCGCAAGAGATGATTACGAGCATAGCGGATTTTCAATCTCGCGACTTGTGTAATATTGTCACTATTTAATTTTGATTTTTGTGGCAAAATTATATTATGCTAATCAAATTAATCCCAATGCAAATTTCTCTCTAAATTGACTTAGCTTATGGAAGTTAATTGGTTGACCTAGACTTAGTAAAGATGTTCAAATGTGAACAATGTAATCCCATTCTTTAGATGAGCAAAAGTCTTGGAGACTTTAGGTCAAACCTTAATTGAGCCAAAGTAAGGAAACATGACTCAAAGTCGCCGTGGTTTTGTTGCCTTGTTTGGCATAATAAAAACTAATATGTGCGCAATGGTTAGCGGCACGCTACGTAGTTTTGGTTGGCGAGTTTTGTAGTAATGAAATTAGTAAGCCCTCAATAGATCTGTATATGGTCTTGACTATTGAGCTGTGCGGATTGACTTTGTAATTTGACTTGTAAAGAATGTTACATCATTGGATGAAGTAACATTCAAGAGTCACGTCATCCAAGAAATGCAAGTTTAAATAAAAGTGTAAGACGAGTAGCCAGTATGAGCAGTGTTTTTCTCTATACCCAATTATTGGGAGTGGATGGAGCAAAATTTCATGCACTATAATAGTGTGCGTTGAAATATCACGTGAAGTTAAAAGATTAGCGCTTAGAAGTTGCAAAATCTATTAACACTAAGTGAAAAGATTAGTGCTTAGTGGCTGCAAAATCTATTAGCATTGCCAACTTGTCTAAGTCTGGACACTAACTGTTTCCACACTTGAGTGTGAGACATGAGGAGGGGCTTTTTCGTATGATTCCTTAGCTAGGCTAACGTTTTTCAATAATGTTTACCACTAAGCGCAAACGTTGCAGCATAGTAATGAAAAGGTCAAGGCTGACAAGCTTGTTATGACTCTAAGAATTTGACGCATCGCTTGTGAGAGCATTATGTTGAATTAGACTCTTTAGACTAATTCGTGCTTAAGTTACTTCAGGAGCTGTCATAGATTGATAACTTATTCTTTCCTTCTTGTGGATAGTAGAATTAATTACAAGTAACTATGAAGCGAAAAACAGAGATGGCAAGAGGAGTATCGTTATCTTTTAACTAGATGCTGTAAAGTGTATGGAGAATAAATTTGACTTGAAGGTGCAGTGGATTAGCACTTACTAGTTAAATTTGTGACTTAGGCGCACTTGGTATCTCCATGACATCCTTTTATGATCTAGTGAATATGAATTAGTCGTGAGTCATTACCTAGTTGAGCCTAAACCTTTAAAACTTGTCTGCGAGAACTCACACATTAAGATGATTGGAATTATTTTATGACATTAGTCATGAACCGGTGGCTTAGTGTACTTAATCACTTTAGTGCGATGATGACACGATGGTTTGAGTAGGCCTTCTCGAGCCCACTCGCTTATGACATCCTGCTCTCATGTGATTGTGTAACTTTGTTCGCAATGGGTGCACACAATTAAGAAGGAAAGCCGTTAGAAGGTTATTTGTTTTGGCGCATTTAGTGCACTATGATATTTGGGACTAGATATGTGTAAGGGTATGATAGGTAAGCCTCAATCTCGACACATTTAAAGTTTACGATACGCATCTGAGTCAAGACTATTTGATCTTCCATAAGTCAAAAGTTTTGAGATGATTTTTGACATTACACATATGAGGTTGAGATCAATTGGATTACAACTTTCGTGCTTTTAGTTTTGACCAAGGTGGCGAGTATCTGTTTGAGTTATTTTAGAAAAAACTCTATGAAGAGAAATGAATGCTTAGAAAATTAATTATTCCTAGTACTCAACAACACAATGGTGTAGTAGAGATAAGGAATTAAATATTGTTAATGTTAGGTGGATGATGGCGCAAAAGTGTTTCCCAAATTGGGAATTGCACTAGTTTGTTGCCTATATCCCTAACTAAGTGCCCTTCATATCAGATTTTACACTCCATTTAAGTAATGAGTTAGCAGAGAGCCATTTGTGGGCGAACTATAACCATCAAAGTAGCTTATCCTTATTTTACTTCTCATAAGGTTGCGAAGTTAAGACCTAGGGTTCTATAGCGCATTATTGTATGCTGTCTTGTAAGCACATAGGGTTATGTGGTGCATTATTGTATGTTGTCATGTAAACCATCCGGGTCATGTGCATATAGGTAAGCTGCTTTGTGGTAGTGTAACTAAGTCACATAAAGTTTTCTTAGTAAAGGTGATGTGAATAGAGTTTTGGAACTCTATAAGATAGAGAATTCTAAGCATAGCGCTTTTATGTAGCCTAGTTGAGAATGGAAAGAAATTTCCAATATCCTAGGGATAGTGGGAGCGATGTGCCTACTAATGGATTACTCTATTAGAGAAGAATACTCTACATTCTTAGTTGCGTGGTAGCAAATGTGAAAATTTTCTACGTCATCACTGGGTGATTGAGAAGGAAACATTAATGATTGCTCCGCAAGATGATAAAGAGCCTAGGATAATGCCAAAGGCTCTAGTCCCCTGTTTTTAGAAAGTGGATCAATGTTGCGCAGCTTAAGACAAAGTCTTTGAGGATTAACAATTTATATAATTTGGTTGACTTTCCATTATGACGCGAAACTGTTCTGAGGTTATGCGCAATTTGGATAGTCATTGTTGAGGCATAAGGCTCGCCAGATACCGAAAAGTCGCCCCATTGAGAAAAACGTAGACCATGAGAAGACTTCCTCTTAGGGAGTGAGGTTATTTCGACTTAGGCTATGATTGACATAAGTTTGTGTAGACACCCCATTTTTGAACGTCCTCAAGACTTGGACGTCACCGTTTGAACACCCGGTGATCATCCATGTTTGCGTTCGTTTGGAGTTCCCGGAGGTCTCGGCTACGCGCCTTGCCTCAGGATCTCCGAACTTGACTATTTAGTGTCTATTTTTGCACCAAACACTTGTGTTTTGCCTTAGAGGGGCAGGGAATAACTTGTGAGGCATCCCCACACATCACCGGCCATGGCCAGAGGCCACCGGCTGGTGTTTTGATGCCATCGGCAATGTATATTGCCGGTCGGCATTCTTTGTTGCCGGTCGGCACTCCATTTTGACAAAATGGCAATTTTGAGCAGCCGACTACTATTCATCTGCTTTTGCAGATATTTTAATACAGCTGTATGTCATTTTGTTCCCCTCCATACATGTGTATGGAGGGATGGACTCCTTGTTAGCTTACCTTGTAAGCTTTACAAGATTGGCTCCTCTATGAGAGGAGCCCTCCTCTCTTGGCTCTAGGTTAGACACTTGAGAGAGAAAAACATTGTGAGAGCTCTGGTTTTAGGTTTAGGGTTTGATACATATTCTATCTCTATACCTCTCTCTCATTTAGCCTTTGTGTGTGTTTAAGTGTGTTTGTTCTTAGTATTGCACACAAACACATACTATTACAACTTTCCTTGGTTTCTTGAAGGACCAGAGGTTGTCCTTGCGGTGCTTGAGCTGTTTTGAGCTCAAAGAAGCTGCTGGAGCTTCATCTTTGAAGAAAGTCAACAAGGGTAAGAAACTAGTTCCTTTTTACCCCATTTTTGCATTCTATTTTTACCTATCTTGCAACTGTTTTTTGGCTTTGCATATAATACAAAAAAGTTCTGTTTTTAGGCCCTCTAAATAGTTTATTTAGGGTGTTTTGTTTTTTGAGGTTGTTTGACCCGTCCTAAGCCTTGTAAGGCTCCATTTTGTGCTATTTTGTGTAAGCTCTGAGACCTTGGTGTTTGGGCCTCCTCACCACTGAAATCTTGAGGGATTTTAGAGGTGAGGATGGTGCCTTGAGGTCCCAAGAAGGAGAGGGCCACCCCCTCTCCTTGTTGTCCTTGAAATGTACCATTTTTGGCCTCTTGAGGGAGCACCTAGCTAAGCTTCATGTTGACCATGCCTTGGCTGCATTTCGTGCTTATTATGTCATAATATGCTTCTGTTTTTAATTGGTTTTGGTACACCATGCATGCTTAGCATACCTACCTTGTAATGCCATGTTTACGCCTTAACATGCCTTAGGTTGTGAGCCTTTGTTCTAGCATGTTTTAGGTCTAGCTTTGTGAAGCTTTTGTGCTTATTTTACCATGTTGGAGGTCTGTCCATAGTTGTTTCGGTCGGCCATGGCATGCATTGTATAGCCCCTTTGCATTTTTGGTTTGTTGGCCTTAAGTGTGTGAATGTGTAGCATGCATCCTTGTCTTAATCTAGTGATTTGGGACCATTCGCCATGTTATTTCAGTCCCTTTAACATGCTTGTATGTTTGCCTTCGATGCCTCTTTGAAGCTTTGGAAGCTTGTGTAGCATGCTCCATGTTTTGGTATTTGTGCATGCCTTTGAATTTAGGACATTTGGATGTCATCTAAGTGATTTTAGGCCTTGTTTTAATATGCTAAAATTCTTTTTTTAGTCATTTAATTCATGCCATGTGTGGTTGCACTAAGTGTAGTTCAATGCTTCTTTGGTGGGCCTTAGGAATTGGACCATATTTGCATACATGTGTTCGTGTGTTTTGGGCCTCATTTCCTTGGCTTTGGTCACTGTTTTGGGCCTAATTAGAGCTGCCCAAATCATGTTTAAGTCCATCATTTGCTTGCTTGCATGCTTACCTTGCATGTTGTTTGTATGCTTGCATGCACATCTTGCATTCCCATGTTGCATCCTTAGCTTGCATGCCTAGGTTGCATTGCATCTAGCACGCATGTCCTGTTCTTGATCTAGTGATAGGAATTGGGCTTTGTTTTTTTGGTTTGCATTGCATTTGACATCAAAATGTGCACACTTGGTCCCTTGGGCCATCACGCATGGAAATGCGCGATTGGTGGTCCGAGAACCAAGCAGCATGTCCTTTTGATTCACTCACATGATAAGGAACATGATCGGTACATATATGGCTTGAATTGTATTTCCATGCAAAGTCCTATCCTCTGCTGCTATCAAACTAGTTCTGCAGGCATTCTATGCCGATCGACTTCATAGAGTGCCGACCGGCAATAAATTGGAAGTCGGTGGATTCATTATGTGCCAATGACCATAGACCACTGCCGGTGACCATTCTATTCAGCCAGTGGTGTCTCCCAATGTCCAGAGAAGCAACTCTGAGACTTTGACAGTCTTCAGAGGAGCAGAGTAGGGAAAACAGAGGCAGATAGCGCATGACAGTGAATTCCCGAGGAAGACCGAGCATGCATTGCATCGAGCTCTCCTCCCGAGGCGGTTTACTGTTTTTCCTAGCTTAGTTAATTTGTTAACTAATTAGGTAATTTGTAATAATTAATTAGCTAGGATAGTTAATTCATTATTCGAACTGTATTATTCTTTCAGTCCCTCCGAGCGAGGGTAAACTTGTAATAAGTGTGGGTGAGTGTGTGCATGTCTTCCAACCCCCACTTCTTTCTCCCTTTTACTTACCTGCTTTGATGGTTAGTAATAGGTCATGTTTAACTTAGCATACCTTATGCTATACATGCGTGCATCCATATATTTGTCTCGCATGCACCGGGCTCGGTACATCCTGATAACTACATTCGTACTTCAATTCCAAATTGAATATGTGCATCAATTGATTGCATTTCACATGCCATGTTTAGGTTAGCCGAGCCTACTCTAAATTGCATCCGTATGCGCTGCATTAGGCATTTGAACATAGACTTGGATCATGCATTGATTGCTAACGAGTTCCCTGTTTTAGCTTGGAGTACTATGTAAGTATTTATGCTTTAGCATCTCGCATGCGTGTGAATGTTAACATGAGACCATACTTACCATATGGCTAGATGCTTATGTGATAAACTGTTTGAATGCCTGTGGGTGAAGGTTGGGTTGTCTGAGTTGGAATGATTCATTGAAATCCGTGCTTTAGCCTACTTGCGAGTAGCAAATTCGAAAACATTTTTCCAAAACAATCGGATATGCAATGCTTATTCCCAAATTAGGCAATCTAATCTATACTTGTTTGTTGTGCGCATAGCATAGTAATTCTAGGCTAATAACCGGAATAAGAACACATGACGTTTTCAAAAACGGATATCATGGTTAGTAGAGGACGATCTTCGGATCGGGCGAGAGGGGGTGCTCATAGCTGACCTTCCCCAATCGTACCCAAGCTCCCGAGCCGAGGCAACTTTGGTGATGACGGACACGTGGCCTTTGGCACCGAGTCAGGGTTTCCTAAATTCCCCCATAAAAAATATTTAGGTGGCGACTCTGTATCTGACAAAGTAGTCCATGTTTGGCACTTCTTTTCAAGGTGGTGCCCCATCCTGCCCTCTATTATGAACAGTAAGTGCTCAAGGCGGTGCCGCCAGTCCCCTCCTCTGAAACTCCTCCTGCCATGCACTCGGGCCCTCCTCGATGTGCTCGCTCCAGCCCCAGCTCCCGCTCCAGCTGTCGCGCCGACTGGCCCTCTCCCCTCAGCTCGGCGATCACCGCTAAGGGTCGCATAATATAGGTCCGGACGACTCTTGCGTAGTCGCCCTCGGCCTTGTGATGCTCCACTCCAGCCCGACGGTGAAGTCCCTCATCTGCTCAAGAGAGAACCTCTCCGTATGCTCTATATGTGTAGGAAGGCGGACCGTTGGAACTATCTGCCTCCGGTAAACAGGTCTGACGTAGAAAGCTGCCCAGGTACCAAGCCGGAAGACCGGGCCCTCCAACAGAATCCCGGCAACGGGCAATCTCCTCGGCGCCCTCAATAGTGATCCCTCCCACAAGCGGTAACGAGCAGGCTGCCCAGGTGATTGAAAATGAATGCAGTTTATTATTCTAACCGTTATTGGAAAATATTACGGTGAAGCAAAGCCAACAACATAATTAAACCTCTAAAAGCGTGAACATACCTCCCGCCGCGGGTGATGTGTCGAAGTATCGGCGGAAGAAAAATAAGAGACTCCGCGTGGTCTCCACACGCATCGCCACATCGAAGCGATGAGAGAAGGGGACGCCAAGTGGGATCTCCTCATCGTGTGTGACTAGGAGGCGCAGCCTAGGAAAGTATGGCATACACCCATAACTGGCAGAACAGATCAGCAGTATGACTGGTCAAGATTAGGAAGCAAATACAGAATAAAGCAGAAATGGCGAATCCGTGTGTTTGTGCAGTGTAATGTGTTGGACGGTGTATAGGCTGCGGCAGTGTGCAGACAGTGCTAAAGGCCAGTGGTATTGTTTGTGCAGAGTGTAGCAGTGTGAAGCAAGTGTGCAGACAGTGCTACTAAGTATCATTGGGCCGTAGTATATGGGACCGCTAGTGTGCAGTAGTCATTTGGGCATGTGTACAGTGTATTGACATGTGGCAGTTGTGAACCAGGACATACGAAACAGACGACATGGAATGTAAAAATAGGAAGGAAGCGTACCTCCCAGGCTCGCCAGTAGCCACCAAGGGAGCTGTCCGCTGAGGCGGAAAGAAGAGCATCATATAACCGTACTAAAGTGGCCCAGAGCGGCGCCACCCCAATCATAATGGCCGGATCTGTGCCTGACGTCCACCAGCGCGGCGTCAACAGGCATAAGGGCACACGTGTTTGTTCCGATCGGCGAAGAGAGATCGTCTCCGAAGAGGAATTAATGAAGCCCGGCGCGTACTGGGTCCACCTCCTCAGGGACATCTGCTCCTCCTCTGCCAAGGTCGGCTGGACCCGAAAGTGGCTGTCAAACCACGAATACCTTGAGAACCCGCGCTCGAGCGATGAGGAGGTCTGCGGTACCGACCAAGTATGCTGGTGATGCGTCCCATGCAGTTCATCGTCCGTGTCAAAGGGGATCGGCATCACCCCTACCCCAATGCTAGTAAGCATCGAGAAGTCGTAGAGGTTCAGTCATTCTACCCTGTGACGGGAGAAGTGGAGGAGTCGGTGGTATCCCACCACCTCTCCGCTAGGAGTAGACAAGCAAAGGGCCTGCCAGGTGGTCAGTCGTGAAAGAGCCCCTGCAGAAGATTGCCTAAAGCCTGGCCTTTTGGTCGACGATTGACCTGAACCCATCAGTTGTGCAGCTCGAAGCGGTACCAAGTCCCGACACCGGTTTGTTCCGCATACCTGCGCGTGATGGGTATTGGGGAATCCCTCTGTGATCAAAGAACAAACACAACAACAAATGGCAAGCGCAATATTTAAAATGCAGCTCTAAGAGAAGGCATGTAGGTATACAGCGTGGTGTATGTTTTCGATTCAAACAAATACACTAGGTGCGGGTGTGCTTACAGTGAACTTACAAATGGTGATTGTCAGCCGTGGTTTGAATGGTTCATGGAGCAGATTGCTAGCATTGTGCATTGTTTTTAGATTCAAAGAAAACCTGGGGTGCGTGTGTGTGCTTTACAGTGAACTACGTATGTGGTCGTGTCGGCGTGTTTGGGTAGTTCTAGTGACGTATAGCATGCAGTGCATATTTCAAACCTCTATAGCCAATACCAGGTACAGTGTGTATTGCAGTGAATACAGTGCTGCGCCGTGTAGTTTTGGGTGATTCGAAGCCAGTGCAGTGTGTTGCATGCTGACAGTCCTCGAAACAGAATATCAGTTGCACGTATGTTTACAATCAAGCTCAGTATGATGATATCAGAATTTAAGCCGTTAAAGAGCATAACCAACTACAGCAGTTTTGGCATCTACATTGCAGAAAGTTAAGATGGAGAAGGAAAGTTACCCTCTGCGGAAGTGCGCGAAGGCACAGGTGGAGGTAGGCTCACGCAGTAGTAGCTGCGTTTGCCACTATGCTCTCGAAGCTCCGCGAACATGCTAGTCGTCGGGGAGCTCTCTGTGAACTGCAGGCTGTAGGCTCTCGGAGTCGAACGGCCGGATAAGCGGAGTGAGGAAGGCGATCGGCCTGAGGGTCCCATCATCGGACTACCCGAGGAGTCCCCGCCCTGTGGATGAATCATCCACCATTCGGAAGGGGGTGTGAAAATGGCCTAGAAGGCGAAAAGTGCGGGCGAAGAAGGTTGAAAAGCACAAAAAAGTCAAACCCCGAGGGGTCGGAAATATGGTCGGAGAGAAGCCGGAAAGTCAGAACGCAGGATAACACAAAATGTTCTGAAAGTACGGATCACCACTCAGCAATATCGAGGAAACAGCCCGAGTTGGTGAAAAGTCAAGAAGAGAAGCACCGAAACAACAAGATTCGTTCGGTCGATAAATGTCTGAAACGCGAAGGAGATCGGGCCAATGCATACACAGAAGACATGCGGGAGCTAGAAACAAGAAAAGTGAGGAGATTCAAGGAGAAAAATCATCTTAGAGCGAGATTGTGAGGGGAGATTTTCGACCTAGTGGAGGAGTGAGGAAAATGGTTTAAAACCTATTTTAAAAACCCGTTGCCAAGAATGTACTAGTTATTGCCCCGATATAGAATTCTTTGGTCCAGGCGGCCTGCGTTGGGGCCAACACTCTTTGCCGCGTCGAGTCATAAAATTATTGTGCCTCGATGGAATTGTATGATGGCCGGGTGGTGTTGATGGGTGCCATTTCTCGCGCCGGTTGATTTGATTTTGATGAGTGGCGGTGGACATCGGTGTGTCTCGCTATCAGTGATTTTCGTGAGCCTTCCTACACCCTTGCTTGACTTATATATCTCTAGTGGCGTTTCTTCAAGTGGCCTTATGTGCGTACAAAAACAGTGCAAAACGTCAGTGTCACTCCCGCTGACTATCGTCAACCTGTTGCCATTCTTTCGCGTGACCTTAGGGTTTGATGTCTTCTCTGTGCCGTGGCACTCGCAATTCTGCAAGGTGTCATCTTCTCAGCCTATCGCTTTTTGGCTTTACGAAACTCAAAAGTTGCCTTTGCCACACATTCTATCGCCTGTTGCTATTTCAAAGAGTCTATCTGCACTGTATCTTTGTGGCATTTCCAAATCTATCATACAGCTCTGTCTTTGTGCATTATCATCGCGATATATGCTCGTATCGCACTCTTTGGCATTCGTGTCTAATGATCGGCGCATGTTACCTCATATTCATATTCGCGCCTACTTCATCATTCAAAGCTGCGTATGACTAATTTAAATCGATTAGCACGTTTGTGCACCGATGTTTTCTGCGTCGCCTTTGCGATTCATGCATTGCATCTTCAATTGCTCTAACGTATTGTCAATCTTTCATTACTTTGTTAGACCGCATCTTCTTTGAGCCTTTGTTCAAATTTCATTACTTAGCGTAGACCGCATTCTTTCTTGCGT
The DNA here is from genome assembly GCF_004153795.1 of Camellia sinensis. Classification (NCBI taxonomy): domain Eukaryota; kingdom Viridiplantae; phylum Streptophyta; class Magnoliopsida; order Ericales; family Theaceae; genus Camellia; species Camellia sinensis. The sequence continues at coordinate 364,252 of NW_021025296.1, forward strand.
AGACCGGCATGTTCTTTGTGCTAATTTACATTACTTCTGTAGATCAGCAAGTTTTACTTTTGTACGGATATAGACCGCAGTGTTGTTCTAATTCTCTAGAAGATTCGCTAGCAATTGAGCCGCACTGTTTTGCTGCCTGTAGACCCCGCTTGTATGATTTGGTTCAATATTACATTGACGTGCTGGTAGGTCCTGCTTTTTGCTTTGCTAGACCGACAATGATTGTTCAATGTTTATTACCTGCGCTAAGACCGCATTTTATGCTGCATAGACGATAAGTGGAGATTCATTACTTGCGTAGTATTGCTCTCTTTGCATTTGCTGTAGACCGCATTTTTGCTTCGTGATCCGGCCATGACTTTTCACTATTTTTCTCTTACTTGCTTTAGTAGTAGTAACCGTCCAGTTTTGCGATTGCGTACGCCAGTTCATATTTGTGTTATTCAGAATGATTCATTACTGCGCAGTAGCGGACCAGTCTAAGTGTCATTTTGCATTGCGGTGTAGACCGCTTTTTGCTGAGCCGCATTCTGTCTTCAAATTCTATTACCTGCGTAGACGACATGTTTTGCTCTTGCCCGTAAACCATCAGTGATTGTCGCAATTTCATTTTACCTGCGTAGACCGTTCAGAGTTGATGTTTGCGTAGACCGCATAAGTTGCAATTTGTAATTACTTGCGTGTACTTCTGACCATGTTTGCTTGTCTTCGCGTAGACCGCATCATAATTGTTCAAATCCATACTTGCGTAGACCGCATAGTTTGCCTTCAGACGCTATTTCGGGGGTTACATACCTTTGCGTGACCGCATGTTTTGCGTGCGAGATGCATATTTTGTAATCATCACATGACTTGCATAGACCGCGATTGTTACGATCAATTGATTCACTTAATTTAACCTCTGCTGGAGCTCCGCCATGCTTTTTCAATTTCGTTGGCGCTGCGGTTGACTCGCTCGGTGCTCCTCACTTACATGTTGTGCACTTTCACAGGCATCGTTATTGCTTCTAAACTCCATTGCGCTGTGTACGCATTTTCATGAGACGACTTAATACGCAGTTGTTTAATCACGGTCTATTCGCCGTGTTGAGTTGTTTTCTTTACAGGCAACGATATTGTGTTGTACGGTTCATTTGAGGCTGTGCCACCAGACTAGTGCCTGGCATACAGTGTCATATATTCCCGGTCTAAGGAGAACCTTGAAAGTCCTTTGCGTAGGGTGCAAAACTTTTGTAAACGGCATTGATGTGCAACAGTTGTCGTTCTTCATTGCCGATGCATCATCTTAAGCAACAAGGTTTCGTAGGTCCGTCTAGGGCCTAGGAGTGCCTCATAATCTCTAAAAGTTTGCAAGTCCTTCAGTGTTATGTCGTGCCGTGGACTACCACGCTTTGATAAAGTTGCACTGTTGCGATCCGTGCATTATAAAGCCTCGCGTGTTGTCGCGTATTTCTCATCGCAACATGAGGCATTTTATACATCAATTTAGCAACATTTCAGAATACAAGAAAACAATACGACAACATGCATTCCACGTTTGCAATCATCGTAGAAATAGTCGCATCAATTGTCATAGCCATCTTAGAAACTAATGTGCTACTGATTGCATTGTCAGTTTGCATGCGATTCACTGGCATCACTTCTCATCTACTGGCTTCGCGCTCCTTTCATTATGCTTTGGATTGGTCTGGTATGTTCGGTCCCATACTTCCCGTGTCGAAGCATAGTTTCAGTGGCAACCGTTCTATTGTTAAATAACGCGGCTCTGTACGTGTACAATGCCTACTTCCCTAGGAAGATTTGGTTTGAACCCGCAGGCCATCATTCCATTGTATCCATGATTCTCCATAATGCAGATATTTGAGTGAGATATGTTGGCAAAAGCTATGGTATATGCATGCATTACTGCATCACTTCCCGCTTTATGGCTCGTTCGCCTTTCATGTTGACGCTCTCGGATCCTGGTATGAGTCCCCTACTGGCCCTATAACTAGCTTTTCATGTGAAACGTATTCAGTGGACCGTTTCTAATTGTTAGAACATGGCTTGATCATGCGTACATAGCCTTGGCCTAGGCTAAGATTTTGGTTTGGCCCGCGTGCCATAACGTGTCCATTGCATTATACACTAGGTTATCGTCCATATATATTATTACATTGAAGTGTAATTTTTGTCGCTCAGCATGGGATCTGTAGTCCTTTCCCCAGCGGGTCGTTTCCCCACTTTGTGTCAATTCCCCCAATTATTGGTCTATGTATCGTCTGCATTATGATAGTGTTAAAGTTAGACGTGTCTATGGGTAGACGGACTTTTACCACACTTCCATCAATCTATTGGACATGGGCGTCGGTTTCGAAACCTGCTACGATTGGATCATGATTCAATTGCTGTTGCATGTATTTGCAAATTGTTTTCAATTTCCATGCATCTCCATTTGTCTATATCCTTTGTACATTGTTTTTGTATATATTGCATCCATTTTTGCATTGTCATGCATGTTGCTAATAATTTGTACATGTTAGGTTTGCTTTCTTTCAAGGCACGATATTGTATGTGCCGGCTTCATTTGGGGGCTGGTGCAACCAGCGGCGCACAGGATTCGTTATCCTCCGAGTGACGATAAGTTATCGAAAGAATTGCATAATTTCTCTTACATTCTTCTCTGCATTGTAATGTAAGTTTAGTGTTGCTAGCTTAAATTTCGCATGTTATGCCTTCGATTCAGCTTCTTGCATAAAATCATAAGTTATGCTCGGCTTTCGTGCATTTGTCTTGCAATTTTGCCTACCTTCGGGCGCATACCTTGTTTGTCTTGCATGTTTGTCTAATCTTCTTCGGCCCTTGTCAAAAATGGGTCATCTTATCCTCTATCGGGTCTTTGTCATTCACCTCCCGTATTTCTGACTTTTCGATAGTATTCTGTCAAAGAGGGGACAACTGTAGACACCAGCTTTTTGACGTCTCAAGACTGTGGACTCACGTTTGAACACATCCGCTGGTGATCATCCATGTTTGCGTTTCGTTTTGAGTTCCCGGAGAGGTCTCGGCGGTCGCGACCTTGGCCTCAAGGAATCCTCCGAACTGTGCTATTTAGTGTCTGTTTTTGCATCACAAACACTTGTGTTTTTGCCTTATGAGGGGCAGAGGAATACTGTGAGGCATCCCCCACACTCACCTGACAGAGAGGCACCGGCTGGGTGTTTTGATTGCCCATCGGCTATCAGTATATTGCCCGGTCGGCGATGTCTTTGTTGCCTCGGTCGGCTCACTGTACGCTCATTTGATCAAAATGGCAAATTTGCAGCATTCCGAGCTCTAGTCTAATTCCTTGACTACGTCTGCTTTCGCCAGATATTTTTAATACAAGCTGTTGGTCATTTTGTTCCCCTCCATAACGTGTATGGAGGGATGGACCCTTGTTAGTCTTACCTGTTCCGTAGCTTTACAAGATTGCGCTCCTCCTAAGAGGAGCGCCTCACTCTCTTGGCTCTAGGTTAGACACTTGAGAGAGAAAAACATTGTGAGACTCCTGGTTTAGGTTTAAGGGTTTGATACATACCATATCTATCTCTATATTCTCTCCATTCTACCTTGTGCTCGTGGTCTTTAAGGTGTTTGGTTCTTAAGTATTGCACACAAACACTGATACTATTGAGCACTTTCCTTGGTTTCTTGAAGACAAGAGGTGTCCTTGGGTGTTTGAGTCTGTTTTGAGCTCAAGAATGCTTGCTGGTAGCTTTCATCTTGAAGAAAGTCCAAGCAATGGGTAGAAACAAGTATCCTTTTTACCCATTTTTGCATTCTATTTTAACCTATCTTGCAACTGTTTTTTGGCTTTGCATATAACTACAAAAAAGTTTGTTTTTAGGCCTCTAAATAAGTTTTTTTAGGGTTGTTTTGTTGTTTGAGGTTGTTTGACCCCGTCCTTAAGCCTTGTAAGGCTCCATTTTGTGCTATTTGTGTAACTCGAGACTTGGTGTTTGGGCCTCTCACACTTTCCAAGGTGACTGTGTCCATATATTTGTTATAACCATCTTCATCATCTCTATTCAACCACCACCAACAAAGACTGTTTGCGGACTGCTGCGACATCATCCAAACAAGGGGCAACTTTCCGTTGCCACGAGTCGTCGCAAGCCGCCATTCAAACCAGGGGCAACTTTCCGTTGCCGTGCAGCGTCCTTCAAAGCCAGGGGCAATTTTCCATTGCCTCCGATCCGAGGTTGCGTGTCTCAAAGAGTAAGTTCCATGCTCGTTGAGCATTGACTGTTTGTAAAATAGTTTTTGAAAATTTTTACTGGGATTGACTATTTTCTCGAAAATTGTTTTGTCAAAACTTGGACCATTTTCTTGGACCTAAAGAGGAAAATTTTCAATGCTCATAGCCTGACTTGCATGGTTTTCAAATAAAAAATCGAACAGGTATGTTAATCCGACTCTCATCTTGGTCAAAACTGTTTTAGTAGAAAACCAAAACGAAAAAATGGTCAAAATGATGAACTAGGGGCGCAGTTGAGTCAGGCGTTCTGTCCTTCCCCCGTCGCCAACATACTTGCCAGGAGGGCACTCTACCTACCAGAAGAAATAGCTGTGAGCTAACGGCATTGGGCATTAACCCGCAACTTCCTATTCATTCATTGATCACCTCGGGGAGGGACGAAAAATGAGAAAATAAAGAATAGAGAGGTGTAAGTCGAGAGAAAAAGTGAGCCGAAGGGTTTTGAGAGAAAAACCGAGCTTGAGTGCCCGAGTGATGTGAGAATCACAAGTGAGAAAAGGGTGGGAAACAATACCCAGAGCAACTGGCTCCTCGTGATCTGAGGTCCCCTACCTCCGTTAACGCGTCTGTGTGTCGTGTCTTTTGTTTTTGTTTGCCTCAATCTTTGTTTTGAGTCTTTTCCGGGTGTTACTCGATGTGCTTAGGTCGTGTACCCTTTTGTTTGAGTCCTTCCCGCTGTGTTCAGTGCTAGGCTCGATACCCCGGTTTGAAAATCCGTTTTATTTCGAAAATCGTTTATACCCAGAGTGCTGTGTCATTCACTACATCTGTACGAAGTAAAAGAACAAAAAAATTGGGACATCTGAGTGTGCTTCAACTTCAACTAGTCCCGTCTTTGTAGTCCGCTTTCTCAGATTGGGCTGTTTGTTCAGGATTTATTGTGTGCAAAATGAACCAAATGTTGTGCCAAGTGTTGGGTTACGGGCTGTATGTAGATTAATCCCCAGTAGAGTAAGGGCTGCGTGTCCAGAATCAGGCAGTGGGTTGCTTGGGTTATTTTTGCTGTTGGTTGTTTAGTTATCTGATTATTACAGTGCAAGTGTTCAATCTTCAGACAACCAATCAATTTCATTTACATTGAGGTGTAATATGGTATGATGCAATGCAAAGCATGAAATGTAAAGATATACGAATGTAAACACTTTTTCAGATAAAAAGCCTGTTTCATTTCATCATCTTTTCAAGTACACAAGTTTTGGAAACAAAAATCTGCCTACGGCAGAACAAAGTATCCTAACTACCAACAAAAAACAAAAAGTACAAGAAAGAAGAAAAACAACAAAAATCTGTATCCTTGTCAAGCGGCTCCGAGGGCTATCAGTCTGTCCTAGTCCTCTTCCTGGACGAAGGTCCAGGAGCATCATCAGCATCGTCATCAGAGCCCGAGCTAGAACCACCTCCGGTCTCCTCCTCCGATGACTCCGCCTCCGACTTTGCCTCTGCCTCGGACCCGTCATCGTCATCATCATCATCATCATCATCGGGGGTCGGCGCCTGAGAACTACTCCCTACATGAGTATGCCCTCCCCTGGTACGGGGACGTGCAGTGTCTCCACGCCCTCCTCAAGCAGGAATAGAAGGCCCAGCCGGAGCGCCACCCACCGAAGGGATCTGGAAGGGAGGCAGAAAAGCATAAAAGGGCAAATACATCAGAATAACGTGAGTAGTTTATCAGTGCAGAATGCAGTGTATAGTGTGAGAATGTCGTGAGCAGTGTATCAGTGCAGAATGCAGTGTATGTGTATAGTGTGAGAATGCCGTGAGCAGTTTATCAGTGCAGAATGCAGTACACAGTGTGTGAATGCCGTGGGCAGTTTATCATTGCAGAGTACAGTGTATAAATGCAGTGCATGCAGTGTATCAGATACTGTGAGACCAGTGTATCAGGTGTAGTGTCGTGCATCAGATTACGTGAATCAGCTTATGAGTGGTTTGATACCGTCATCGGAAGGGCATACCGGAATACTGTAGAGGGCCAGGAGGTGAAAGGTCCGCTGCAGCATCCCCATCATGGAGGCATTCAACTCCACGGACTGCCGGGTGTACTCGGAGGACGCCTGCAAGAGTATAAGTTACATCAGTATTCTGCGAAATATCAAATAAACTGAAATGAAATGCAGATGCAAAATGAAGTAATACATACCGGAGGCAAGTCGGGAATACCGGCTAACTCGTGACCAGCCGAGGGAGGAGCAAAGGGGATCTAGTAGGTCGCCCCATCCTGCCCTCTATATGACAGTACAGTGGGCAAGGCGGGCCCGCCAGTCCCCCGTCCTCCCTGAACTCCGCTCCTGCCATGCACTCGGGCCTTCCTCGATGTGCTCGCTCCAGCCCCAGCTCCCGCTCCAGCTGTCGGCGCCGCTGGCCTCTCCCCCTCAGCTCGGCGATCACCGCTCAAGGGTCGCATAATATAGGTCCGGACGTACTCTGCGTAGTCGCCCTCGCCTCTGTGATGCTCCTCACTCCAGCCGACGGTGAAGTCCCTCATCTGCTCAAGAGAGAACCTCTCCGTATGCCTCATATGTGTAGGAGGCGGACCCGGAACTATCTGCTCCGGTAAATCTAGGGTCTGACGTAAGAAACGCTCGCCCAGGTACCAAGCCCGACAGACCGGGCCCTCCAACAGAATCTGGCAACGGGCAATCTCCTCGGCGCCCTCATAGTGATCCCTCACCACAGCCGGTAACGGAGCCCAGGGCTGCCAGGTGATCTGAAAATGAAATGCAGTTTATTATCTACCGTTATTGAAAATATACGGTGTGAAGCAAAGCCAAAACAATAATAAACTCTAAAGGTGAACATACCTCCGCCGCGGTGATGGTGTCGAAGTATCGGCGGAAGAAAATAAGAGACTCCTGCGGTCTCCACACGCATCGCACATCGAAGCGATGAGAGAAGGGGACGCCAAGTGGGATCTCCTCATCGGGTACTAGGGCAAGCCTAGGAAAGTAGGCATACACCCATAACTGCAGAACAGATATCAGTATGACTGTCAGATAAGGAAGAATACAGAATAAAGCAGAAATGGCAGAATCGTGTGTTGTGCAGTGTAATGTGTAGAGTGTATAGTGTGAGCAGTGTGCAGACAGTGTAAAGCAGTGTATTGTGCAGAGTGTACAGTGTGAGCAGTGTGCAGACAGTGTAAAGCAGAGTATATGTGTGCCGGGTGTGCAGTATACAGTCAGTGTGGGGCAGTGTACAGTATATGTGCAGTGTACAGAATATAGAAAGCAGAAGACAGGAATGTAAAATAGGAAGAAGACGTACCTCCCAGGCTCGCCAGTAGCCACGAAGGAGCTGTCCACTGAGGCGGAAAGAAGAGCTCATATAACCGTACAAAGTGGCCAGAGCGGCGCCACCCCAATCATAATGGCGGATCTGCCTGACGTCCACCGGCGCGCTCAACAGGCATAAGGGCACGGTGTTTGTCCGATCGGCGAAGACAGTCGTCCCGAAGAGGAACATAATGAAGCCCCGCGCGTACTGGTCCACCTCCTCATGGGACATCTGCTCCTCCTCTGCCAAGGCCGGCTGGACCCGAAAGTGGCTCTCAAACCACGAATACCTGACGAACCCCGCTCAAGCGAGAGGAGGCTGCGTACCGAGCAAGTATAGCTGGGCAGCGTCCCACTCATCCATGTCCGTGTCAAAGGGGATCGGATCACCCCCTACCCCAATGCCAGTAAGCATCGAGAAGTCGTAAGGGGTCATCGTCATATCCCTGCGACGAAGAAGTGGAAGGAGTCGGTGGTATCCCACCACCTCTCCACTAGAGTAGCAAGCAAGGGCCTGCAGGTAGTCAGTCGAAAGAGCCCCCTGCAGAAGATGCCAAAGCCGGCCTCGTCGACGATGACATGAACCGCATCTGGCAGCTCGAGGTACCAGTCCCGAGCACCGGTGTTCCCATACCCGCGGATGGTATGGGAATCCCCCTGTGATCAAAACAAAACAACAACAAATGCAAGGCAATATTTAAAATGCAGCTCTAAGAAGCATGTAGGTATACAGCATGTGTGTATGTTTTCGGATTCAAACAAATACCAGGTGCCGGTGTGCTTACAATGAACTACAACGTGTGATGTGTCAGCGTGTTTGAGTGGTTCAGGGCAGATGTAGCATGTGTGCATGTTTTTAGATTCAAGCAAATACCGGGTGCCGGTGTGCTTACAGTGAACTACGTGTGGTGTGTCGGCGTGTTTGGGTAGTTTAGTACAGTATAGCATGCGTGCATATTTTCAGACTCAAGCCAATACCAGGTACAGTGTGTATGCAGTGAAATACAGTGTGCGCCGTATGTTTGGGTGATTCGAAGCCAGTGCAGTGTGTGTGCATGTGACAGTCTCGAACAGATATCAGTTGCACGTATGTTTACAATCAACTACAGTATGCAGCATATCAGAATTAAGCAGTTAAAGAGCATAACCAACTACAGCAGTTTTGCATCCTACATTGCAGAAAGTAAAGCAGAGAAGGAAAGTTACCTCGGAAGTGCCGAAGGACAGGTGGGAGGTAGGCTCACGCAGTAGTAGCTCGCGTGGCACATGCCTCTCGAAGCTCCGGAACTGGCGTAGTCCGTCGGGGAGCATCTCGTGAACTGCAGGCCTGTAGGTCTTCGGATCGAACGGCCGGATACAGAGTGGGAAGGGCTCGGCCTCAGGGTCCATCTCGAGCTCCGGAGGAGCCCCGCCCTGTGGATGATCATCCACCATCTCGAAGGGGGTGTGAAAATGGCCAGAAGGCGAAAAGTCGGGCGAGAAGGTGAAAAGCCAACAAAAAGTCAAACCCCGAGAGGGTCGGAAAAGGCCGGAAAAGTCAGAGTACGGAAAAGGTACGGATATCGAGAAAAACTCGAGGGAAACAAGCCCCGAGTGGTGAAAATCAAGAAAGAAGCACCGAAACAAAGATTCGTTCGGTCGAAAATGTCCGAAACGCGAAGGAGATCGCGAATCAAACAACGAAATGGGAGCTAGAATACAAGAAAAGGAGAGAATCAAGGGAGGAAAACACTCTAGAGAGAGAGGGGGAGGATTTTCGACCAAGGAGGAGTGAGGAAAATGGGTTAGAAACCCTATTTTAAAAGACCCGTGTCAAAATGACAGTACTGCCCCGATATAGGAATTCTTTGCCGGTCGGCCACACTCTTTGCCGGTCGGCAAAATATTGTGCCGATGGAATTGTATGATGGCCGGTGGATGGCCGGTGATTGATTTTGATGGCCGGTGGACATCCGGTGGTCTCCTACAGTGATTTTGGAGCCTCCTACACCCTTGTTTGACTTATTTGTGGGGTTCAGGGCCTTCATTGCTCAAAACAGTGCAAAACAGTGCACCCCCGACACTCAACCGGCCTTCATTGTGACCTAGGGTTGTGTCTTCTGTGCGTGGCACTCGAATTCGTGCAAGGTGTATCCTTTCCGCATCCTTTTGGCTTTTACGAAACTCAAAAGTTGCCCCCATGTGCATCACATATCTATCGCACTGTCTTGTGCATTTCAAATCTATCGCACTGTCTTGTGCATTTCAAATCTATCGCACTGTCTTGTGCATTTCAAATCAATCGCGCTATCATGCGCATTGCACTGTTTTGTGCACTCGCGTTGTCTAATGCATCGCGCTGTTTTGCGCATCTCATTGCATTTTGCATACATTCAATCAATTCATTGCTTGCGTAGACCGCATATTTAATCAATTTCATTACTTGCGTAGACCACATGTTTTGCTTGCGTAGACCGCATGATTGTTCAAATTTCATTACTTGCGTAGACCGCATATTTGTTCAAATTTCATTACTTACGTAGACCGCATGTTTTATTTGCGTAGACCGCATGTTTGTTCAATTTCATTACCTACGTAGACCGCATGTTTTATTTGCGTAGACCGCATGTTTGTTCAATTTCATTACCTGCGTAGACCGCATGTTTTGCTTGCGTAGACCGCATGATTGTTCAATTTCATTACTTGCGTAGACCGTATGTTTTGCTTGCGTAGTCCACATAATTGTTCAATTTCATTACCTGCGTAGACCGCATGTTTTGCTTGCGTAGACCGCATGTTTGTTCAAATTCATTACCTGCGTAGACCGCATGTTTTGCTTGCCTAGACCACATAATTGTTCAATTTCATTACCTGCGTAGACCGCATGTTTTGCTTGCGTAGACCGCATAATTGTTCAATTTCATTACTTGCGTATACCGCATGTTTTGCTTGCGTAGACCGCATATTTGTAATCAATTCCATGACTTGCATAGACCGCATGCTTACGATCAATATCATTACTTGCGTGGACCGCATGCTTATGATCAATTTCGTTGCCTGCGTAGACCGCGTGCTCCACTTACATGTTTGTGCCTTCACAGCATCGTTATGCTTCCTACTTGCCATGCGTTGTCACGCATTTCGAGCACACTAATACGCATGTTGTTAATCACGTTATACCTGTTGAGTTGTTTTCTTTACAGGCACGATATTGTATGTACGGTTCATTTGAGGCTGGTGCCACCAGACGAGCCGCACAGGTATATCCCCGGTCTAGGAGACCTTAAATCCTTGGAAGGTGCAAAACCTTTGACGCATTGATGTGCACAGTTCGTTTTCATTGCCATGCATATCTTAAGCCACAAGTATTGTACGGTCTAGGAGACCCTAAATCCTCTGAAGGTGCAAGTCCTTCAGTGTTTGTCGTGCCCGAACGACTTTTGATAAGTTTGCATTGTCGTGCATCTTAAAAGCCGCGTGTTGTCGCGCATTCCATGCAACATGCATTTTTTACATCATTTGCATTTCAAAAACAAAAAAAACACATGCATTGTCATGCATTGTCATGCATTCATTAGAACATAGTGCATATTGCATTGTAGTTTGCATGCATTCACTGCATTCACTTCCGCATCTATGGCTCGCGCCTTTCCATGTTGAGCTTGGTCTGTATGGCCCATACTTCTCGTGTCGAAGCATAGTTCAGCTGGACCGTTCTATGTAAACGCGGCTTGTACGTGTACATGCCCTTTCCTAGGCAAATTTTGGTTTGACCCGCAGGCCATATCCATTGTATCCATTTCCATTGCATATTGTAGATATTGCATTGTAGTTGCATGCATTTACTGCATCACTTCCGCTTTATGGGCTTACGCCTTTCCATGTTGAGCTTTGTCTGGTATATGCCCATACTTTTCATGTCGAAACGTAGTTCAGTGGGACCGTTCTATGTTAGAACATTGGCTTGATGCGTACATGCCTTTCCTAGGCAAGATTTAGTTTGGCCCGCGTGCCATGTCCATTGCCATCTCCCCAGCATATCCATATATATATTGCATTGTAGTGTAATTTTTGCATCCAGCATTAGGATCGTAGTCCTTTCCCCAGCGGGTCGTTTCCCCACTTGTGTCAATCCCCCCAATACTTGTTTTTGTGTCCGTCTACATTACTCATAGTTCAGTAAACCGTTCTATGGTAGACGGACTTGTTACCTCCATCAATCTATTTGACATGGGCGTGGTTTCGAGCCGCTCACGATTGGATCATGATTCAATTGCTTTGCATGTAGTTTGCATTGTTTCAATTCCATTGCATCTCCATTTGCATTATTTGTACATTGTTTTGTATATATTGCATCCATTTTTGCATTGTCATGCATGTTGCTAATAATATTGTACATGTTAGGTTTGCTTTCTTTTCAGGCACGATATTGTATGTGCGGTTCATTTGGGGCTGGTTCAACCAGACGAGCCGCACAGGTATTGTATCCTACGAGTGAGAAGTATCGAGAATTGCATAATTCTCTTACATCCTTTCTGCATTGTAATGTAGTTTAGTGTATGCTAGCTTAAAACAGTCGCATGTTATGCTTCGTTACAGCTTTCTTTGAATAATCATAAGTTATGCTCGGCTTCGTGCATTGTCTTTCATTTTGCCCCTACCTTCGGGCGCATACCTTGTTTGTTTTGCATGTTTGTCTAAGTCTTCGGCCTTGTCAAAAATGGGTCATCTCTGGGCTTTGACATTCACTCCCGTCATTATTATGACTTTTGAGTTCTGTCAAAGAGGGGCAACTGTAGACACCCCATTTTTGACCGTCCTCAAGACTTGGACGTCACCGTTTGAACACCCGGTGATCATCCATGTTTGCATTCGTTTGGAGTTCCCGGAGGTCTCGGCTACGCGCCTTGCCTCAGGATCTTCGAACTCGACTGTTTAGTGTCTGTATTTGCACTAAACACTTGTGTTTTGCCTTAGAAGGGCAGGGAATACCTTGTGAGGCATCCCCACACATCACCGGCCATGGCCAGAGGCCACCGGCTGGTGTTTTGATGACATCGGCAATGTATATTGCCGGTCGGCATTCTTTGTTGCCGGTCGGCACTCCATTTTGACAAAATGGCAATTTTGAGCAGCCGACTACTGTTCATCTGCTTTTGCAGATATTTTAATACAGCTGTGGGTCGTTTTGTTCCCCTCCATACACGTGTATGGAGGGATGGACTCCTTGTTAGCTTACCTTGTAAGCTTTACAAGATTGGCTCCTCTATGAGAGGAGCCCTCCTCTCTTGGCTCTAGGTTAGACACTTGAGAGAGAAAAACATTGTGAGAGCTTTGGTTTTAGGTTTAGGGTTTTTCTATCTCTATACCTCTCTCTCATTTAGCCTTTGTGTGTGTTTAAGTGTGTTTGTTCGTAGTATTGCACACAAACACATACTATTACAACTTTCCTTGGTTTCTTGAAGGACCAAAGGTTGTCCTTGAGGTTCTTGAGCTGTTTTGAGCTCAAAGAAGCTGCTGGAGCTTCATCTTTGAAGAAAGTCAACAAGGGTAAGAAACTAGTTTCTTTTTACCCCATTTTTGCATTCTATTTTTACCTATCTTACAACTGTTTTTTGGCTTTGCATATAACACAAAAAGTTCTGTTTTTAGGCCCTCTAAATAGTTTATTTAGGGTGTTTTGTTGTTTGAGGTTGTTTGACCCCTCCTAAGCCTTGTAAGGCTCCATTTTGTGCTATTCTGTGTAAGCTCCGAGACCTTGGTGTTTGGGCCTCCTCACCACTGAAATCTTGAGGGATTTCAGAGGTGAGGATGGTGCCTTGAAGCCCCAAGAAGGAGAGGGCCACCCCCTCTCCTTGTTGTCCTTGAAATGGACCATTTTTGGCCTCTTGAGGGAGCACCTAGCTAAGCTTCATGTTGACCATGCCTTGGCTGCATTTTGTGCTTATTATGTCATAATATGCTTCTGTTTTTACTTGGTTTTGGTACACCATGCATGCTTAGCATACCTACCTTGTAATGCCATGTTTTCTGTTTTTACTTGGTTTTGGTACACCATGCATGCTTAGCATACCTACCTTGTAATGCCATGTTTAGGCCTTAACATGCCTTAGGTTGTGAGCCTTTGTTCTAGCATGTTTTAGGTCTAGCTTTGTGAAGCTTTTGTGCTTATTTTACCATGTTTGAGGTCTGTCCATAGTTGTTTGGGTCGGCCATGGCATGCATTGTATAGCCCCTTTGCATTTTTGGTTTGTTGGCCTTAAGTGTGTGAATATGTAGCATGCATCCTTGTCTTAATCTAGTGATTTGGGACCATTCACCATGTTATTTCAGTCCCTTTAAAAAGCTTGTATGTTTGCCTTGGATGCCTCTTTGAAGCTTTGGAAGCTTGTGTAGCATGCTCCATGTTTTGGTATTTGTGCATGCCTTTGAATTTAGGACATTTGGATGCCATCTAAGTGTTCTTTAGGCCTTGTTTTAATATGCTAAAATTCTGTTTTTAGTCATTTAATTCATGCCATGTGTGGTTGCACTAAGTGTAGTTCAATGCTTCTTTGGTGGGCCTTAGGAATTGGACCACATTTGCACACATGTGTGAGTGTGTTTTGGGCCTCATTTCCTTGGCTTTGGTCACTGTTTTGGGCCTAATTAGAGCTGCCCAAATCATGTTTAAGTCCATCATTTGCTTGCTTGCATGCTTACCTTGCATGTTGTTTGTATGCTTGCATGCACATCTTGCATTCCCATGTTGCATCCTTAGCTTGCATGCCTAGGTTGCATTGCATCTAGCACGCATGTCCTGTTCCTTGATCTAGTGATAGGAATTGGGCTTTGTTTTTTTGGTTTGCATTGCATTTGACATCAAAATGTGCACACTTGGTCCCTTGGGCCATCACGCATGGAAATGCGTGATTGGTGGTCCGAGAACCAAGGAGCATGTCCCTTTGATTCACTCACATGATAAGGAACATGATCGGTGCATATATGGCTTGAATTGTATTGCCATGCAAAGTCCTGTCCTCTGCTGCTGTCAAACAGGTTCTGCAGGCATTCTATGCCGATCGACTTCATAGAGTGCCGACCGGCAATAAACTGGAAGCCGATGGATTCATTATGTGCCGATGACCACAGACCACTGCCGGTGACCATTCTATTCAGCCGGTGGTGTCTCCCAATGTCCAGAGAAGCAACTCTGAGACTTTGACAGTCTGTAGAGGAGCAGTGCAGGGAAAACAGAGGCAGATTGCGCATGACAGTGAATTCCCGAGCAAGACCGAGCATGCATTGCGTCGAGCTCTCCTCCCGAGGCGGTTTACTGTTTTTCCTAGCTTAGTTAATTTGTTACCTAATTAGGTAATTTGTAATAATTAATTAGCTAGGATAGTTAATTCATTATTCGAACTGTATTATTCTTTCAGTCCCTTCGAGCGAGAGTAAACTTGTAATAAGTATGGGTGAGTGTGTGCATGTCTTCCAACCCCCACTTCTTTCTCCCTTTTACTTACCTGCTTTGATGGTTAGTAATTGGTCATGTTTAACTTAGCATACCTTATGCTATGCATGCGTGCATCCATACATTTGTCTCGTATGCACCGGGCTCGGTACATCATGACAACTGCATTCGTACTTCAATTCCAAATTGAATACGTGCATCAATTGATTGCATTTCACATGCCATGTTTAGGTTAGCCGAGCCTACTCTAAATTGCATCCGTGTGCGCTGCATTAGACATTTGAACATAGACTTGGATCATGCATTGATTGCTAACGAGTTCCCTGTTTTAGCTTGGAGTACTATGTAAGTATTTACGCTTTAGCATCTCGCATGCGTGTGAATGTTAACATGAGACCATACTTACCATATGGCTAGATGCTTATGTGATAAACTGTTTGAATGCCTGTGGGTGAAGGTTGGGTTGTCTGAGTTGGAATGATTCATTGAAATCCGTGCTTTAGCCTACTTGCGAGTAGCAAATTCGAAAACATTTTTCCAAAACAATCGGATATGCAATGCTTATTCCCAAATTAGGCAATCTAGTCTATACTAGTTTGCTGTGCGCATAACATAGTAATTCTAGGCTAATAAATGGAATAAGAACACATAATGTTTTCAAAAACGGATATTCAAAAGATATCAGTTGAACATATCTTTACACAATTGTTACTCACAGAGTTTGGGCTACGGTATGCTAGAGCGTGTCTCCCCAGTCGCCAACCCTACACAGTCA
>NW_021025296.1:380037-418231 GCF_004153795.1 Camellia sinensis
GACAATGCTAGTGGATTATTTATGCCTCTCTTGGCTCAAAATAAAAATAAACACTAGTCGCATCTTTGTTCGCTCCCAAGCGCCAAGGGCGATTGCTCGTGTGAGTGAGCCAATCTTGCCTGCTAACATCATCATCTGCTAATCATTATGGCACAAACCATAATAGTGTCAACATCCCATCATCTCAAAATAAGTGATCGATTTAAAAAAAAAAAAAATTGACCACAGCTTGCGCAAATTTGGATTCCAAACATAAGCCTTGTCAGCACCTCTTGTGATAAGTATATACAACGGAATCCACCATGTGCGCCTTACATGAAGTGATTCAAGATCACTACCTCTTGCACAATAACCTCTCTAAAAATATTTTGGTGACCAATTTGTGTTCATTCTTAATGCGCCCAACTAGCGCATTGAATCTTACAAGAGCAAATTAATATACTACTAGTAAAGCATTTTTTATCCACAATCTAATGAGCAAGGTCAATGTCTAAACAACTCAATTGACCATTCACAAAAGATAACACTTATCGTGCCGAATACGCCCACATAGCGTACTTTAGGCTCTCACGACAAAGAAAAAGATCAGGAATATAGGTCATCTATTTCTCCCAAAGAACAATTCGAGGATACACTCAATAGCTAAGGCTCTGGCTTTTTACCGATAGGTAAGTCAATGGGTTTGCAATTTTGCATCTAGAATCATTCTAGGATATTCCTTATGTAAGTCATCGAAGACAAACTGAGAATTTTCCCAAAACAATCCCTAAGGATCGTACATCTGAGCATATAAACTACATCACCCATGTCCATCATATCTAAAGTAGAGGACTGCCCATCCTAGGCGGCGACAACCATATAAATTCCTGGCTCATAGTGACTGTGGAAAAAACTTCTTTTGGACCATTGATCATGCCTCAGTGGTCTTCATCGATCATCGTTGGCCCATCATGGCTTGACGAAATCTAAGAACCACTATTTGGATAGTTGTTTAGGCTGTAAAAGATTTATTGGAACTAGCAACCATTTTGTGCTCCTAACTTTTCACCATAAAAGCAGAAGGTAAATCCCTACGGATCTACTTATCCAATTCTCTAACGTGAAAGTTGGGTCACAATGTCCACAAATCAATGTTCCAAACTGTAGACGTCCCCGAGCGCCCCGGAGGGTGAGTCCCGTTCGGTTCATTTGGGGTCACTACAGCTCAGGACTCTCAATTTGTCATGGTTCGTAATCTAAACCAAAGAGTCCAAATCCGGCAAATCGTATTGAGAAAATAGATTTTTGAAAGAAGTGCCGAACATGGACTGCTTTTGCCAGATACAGAGTCGCCACCTAAATATTTTAAAATGGGGAAATTTAGGAAACCCTGAATCGGTGCCAAAGGCCACGTGTCCGTCATCACCAGAGTTGCCTCGGCTCGGGAGCTTGCGTACGATTGGGAAGGTCAGCTAGAGAACCCCCTCTCGCCCGATCCGAAGATCGGCCTGTACTAACCATGATATCCGTTTTTGAAACGTCATGTGTTCTTATTCCGGTTATTAGCCTAGAATTACTATATTATGCGCACAGCAAACAAGTATAGACTAGATTGCCTAATTTGGGAATAAGCATTGCATATCCGATTGTTTTGGAAAAATGTTTTCGAATTTGTTACTCGCAAGTAGACTAAAGCACGGATTCAATGAATCATTCCAACTCAGACAACCCAACCTTCACCCACATGCATTCAAACAGTTTATCACATAAGCATCTAGCCATATGGTAAGTATGGTCTCATGTTAACATTCACACGCATGCGAGATGCTAAAGCGTAAATACTTACATAGTACTCCAAGCTAAAACAGGGAACTCGTTAGCAATCAATGCATGATCCAAGTCTATGTTCAAATGCCTAATGTAGCGCATATGGATGCAATTTAGAGTAGGCTCGGCTAACCTAAACATGGCATGTGAAATGCAATCAATTGATGCATGTATTCAATTTGGAATTGAAGTATGAATGCAGTTATCATGATGTACCGAGCCCGGTGCATGCGAGACAAATGTATGGAGCACGAATGCATAGCATAAGGTATGCTAAGTTAAACATGACTATTACTAACCATCAAAGCAGGTAAGTAAAAGGGAGAAAGAAGTGGGGGTTGGAAGACATGCACACACTCGCCCACACTTATTACAAGTTTCCTCTCGCTCGGAGGGACTGAAAGAATAATACAGTTCGAATAATGAATTAACTATCCTAGCAAATTAATTATTACAAATTACCTAATTAGTTAACAAATTAACTAAGCTAGGAAAACAGTAAACCGCCTCGGGAGAGAGCTCGATACAATGCATGCTCGGTCTTGCTCGGGAATTCACTGCCATGCGCAATCTGCCTCTGTTTTCCCTGCTCTGCTCCTCTGAAGACTGTCAAAGTCTCAGAGTTGCTTCTCTGGACATTGGAGACACCACCGGCTGAATAGAATGGTCACCGGCAGTGGTCTGTGGTCATCGGCACATAATGAATCCATCGGCTTCCAGTTTATTGCCGGTCGGCACTCTATGAAGTCGATCGGCATAGAATGCCTGCAGAACCTGTTTGACAGCAGCAGAGACAGGACTTTGCATGGCAATACAATTCAAGCCATATATGCACCGATCATGTTCCTTATCATGTGAGTGAATCAAAGGGACATGCTCCTTGGTTCTCGGACCACCAATCGCGCATTTCCATGCGTGATGGCCCAAGGGACCAAGTGTGCACATTTTGATGTCAAATGCAATGCAAACCAAAAAAACAAAGCCCAATTCCTATCACTAGATCAAGGAACAGGACATGCGTGCTAGATGCAATGCAACCTAGGCATGCAAGCTAAGGATGCAACATGGGAATGCAAGATGTGCATGCAAGCATACAAACAACATGCAAGGTAAGCATGCAAGGAAGCAAATGATGGACTTAAACATGATTTGGGCAGCTCTAATAAGGCCCAAAACAGTGACCAAAGCCAAGGAAATGAGGCGAAAACACACGCACACATGTGTGCAAATATGGTCCAATTCCTAAGGCCACCAAGAAGCATTGAACTACACTTAGTGCAACCACACATGGCATGAATTAAATGACTAAAAACAGAATTTTAGCATATTAAAACAAGGCCTAAAGATCACTTAGATGCATCCAAATGTCCTAAATTCAAAGGCATGCACAAATACCAAACATGGAGCATGCTACCCAAGCTTCCAAAGCTTCAAAGAGGCATCCAAGCCAAACATACAAGCTTGTTAAAGGGACTGAAATAACATGGTGAATGGTCCCAAATCACTAGATTAAGACAAGGATGCATGCTACACATTCACACACTTAAGGCCAACAAACAAAAATGCAAAGGGGCTATACAATGCATGCCATGGCCGACCCAAAACACTATGGACAGACCTCAAACATGGTAAAATAAGCACAAAAGCTTCACAAAGCTAGACCTAAAACATGCTAGAACAAAGGCTCACAACCTAAGGCATGTTAAGGCCTAAACATGGCATTACAAGGTAGATTATGCTAAGCATGCATGGTGTACCAAAACCAATTAAAAACAGAAGCACATTATGACAATAATAAGCACAAAATGCAGCCAAGCCATGGTCCAACATGAAGCTTAGCTAGGTGCTCCCTCAGAGGCCAAAAATGGTCCATTTCAAGGACAACAAGGAGAGGGGGTGGCCCTCTCCTTCTTGGGACCTCAAGGCACCATCCTCACCTCTGAAATCCTCAAGATTTCAGTGGTGAGGAGGCCCAACACCAAGGTCTCGGAGCTTACACAGAATAGCACAAAATGGAGCCTTACAAGGCTTAGGAGGGGTCAAACACCTCAAACACAAAACACCCTAAATAAACTATTTAGAGGGCCTAAAAACAGAACTTTTTGTGTTATATGCAAAGCCAAAAAACAGTTGCAAGATAGGTAAAAATAGAATGCAAAAATGGGGTAAAAAGGAACTAGTTTCTTACCCTTGTTGACTTTCTTCAAAGATGAGCTCCAGCAGCTTCTTGAGCTCAAAACAGCTCAAGAACCTCAAGGACAACCTCTGGTCCTTCAAGAAACCAAGGAAAGTTGTAATAGTACGTGTTTGTGTGCAATACTAAGAACAAAACACACTTAAACACACACAAAGGCTAAATGAGAGAGATGTATAGAGATAGAATATGTATCAAACCCTAAACCTAAACCAGAGCTCTCACAATGTTTTTCTCTTCAAGTGTCTAACCTAGAGCCAAGAGAGGAGGGCTCCTCTTATGGAGGAGCCAATCTTGTTAAAGCTTACAAGGTAAGCTAAACAAGGAGTCCATCCCTCCATACACGTGTATGGAGGGGAACAAAATGACACACAGCTGTATTAAAAATATCTGCAAAAAGCAGATGAACAGTAGTCGGCTGCTCAAAATTGCCATTTTGTGCCAAAATGGAGTGCCGACCGGCAACAAAGAATGCCGACCGGCAATATACATTGCCGATGGCATCAAAACACCAGCGGTGGCCTCTGGCCATGGCTGGTGATGTGTGGGGATGCCTCACAAGGTATTCTCTGCCCCTCTAAGGCAAAACACAAGTGTTTGGTGCAAAACCAGACACTAAACAGTCGAGTTCGGAGATCCTGAGGCAAGGCGCGTAGCCGAGACCTCCGGGAACTCGAAACGAACGCAAACATGGATGATCACCGGGTGTTCAAACGGTGACGTCCAAGTCTTGAGGACGGTCAAAAATGGGGTGTCTACAGTGCCCCTCTTTGACAGAACTCGAAAGTCATAATAATGACGGAGAGTGAATGTCAAAGCCCAGAGATGACCCATTTTTGACAAGGCCGAAGACTTAGACAAACATGCAAGACAAACAAGGTATGCGCCCGAAGGTAGGGGCAAAATGCAAGACAATGCACGAAGCCGAGCATAACTTATGATTATGCAAAGAAAGCTGTAACGAAGCATAACATGCGACAATTTTAAGCTAGCATACACTAAACTACATTACAATGCAGAAAGGATGTAAGAGAATTATGCAATTCTCGATACTTCTCACTCGGAGGATACAATACCTGTGCGGCTCGTCTGGTTGCACCAGCCCCAAATGAACCGCACATACAATATCGTGCCTGAAAAGAAAGCAAACCTAACATGTACAATATTATTAGCAACATGCATGACAATGCAAAAATGGATGCAATATATACAAAACAATGTACAAATAATGCAAATGGAGATGCAATGGAATTGAAACAATGCAAACTACATGCAAAGCAATTGAATCATGATCCAATCGTGAGCGGTTCGAAACCACGCCCATGTCAAATAGATTGATGGAGGTAACAAGTCCGTCTACCATAGAACGGTCTACTGAACTATGAGTAATGTAGACGGATACAAGAACAAGTATTGGGGGATTGACACAAGTGGGGAAACGACCCGTGGGGAAAGGACTACGATCCTAATGCTGGATGCAAAAATTACACTACAATGTAATATATATACAGATAATGCTGGAAATGGCAATGGATATGGCACGCGGGCCAAACCAAATCTCTGCCTAGGCAAGGCATGTACGCATACAAGCCATGTTCTAACATAGAACGGTCCACTGAACTACGTTTCGACATGAAAAGTATGGGCATATACCAGACCAAGCTCAACATGGAAAGGCGTAAGCCATAAAGCGGAAGTGATGCAGTAAATGCATGCAAACTACAATGCAATATCTACAAATATGCAATGGAAATGGATACAATGGATATGGCCTGCGGGTCAAACCAAATCTTGCCTAGGAAGGGCATGTACACGTACAAGCCGCGTTTTAACATAGAACGGTCCACTGAACTATGCTTCGACACGAGAAGTATGGGCACATACCAGACCAAGCTCAACATGGAAAGGCGCGAGCCATAGATGGAAGTGATGCAGTGAATGCATGCAAACTACAATGCAATATGCACTATGTTCTAATGATGCATGACAATGCGACTATTTACGATGATGCGTGGCAATGCATGTGTGTTTTTTTTTTTTGTTTCGAAATGCAAATGTGTATAAAATGCATGTTGCATGGAATACGCGACAACACGCGGCTTTTAAGATGCACGACAATGCAAACTTATCAAAAGTCGTTCGGCACGACAAACACTGAAGGACTTGCACCTTTAGAGGATTTAGGGTCTCCTAGACCGTACAATACCTGTGGCTTAAGATATGCATGGCAATGAAAACGAACTGTGCACATCAATGCGTCAAAGGTTTTGCACCTTCCAAGGATTTTAAGGTCTCCTAGACCGGGATATACCTGTTGCGGCTCGTCTGGTGGACCAGCCTCAAATGAACCGTACATACAATATCGTGCCTGTAAAGAAAACAACTCAACAGGTACAATGTGATTAACAACATGCGTATTAGTGCGCTAGAAATGCGTGACAACGCAAGGCAAGTGGGAAGCATAACGATGCTGTGAAGGCACAAACATGTAAGTGGAGCACGCGGTCTACGCAGGCAACGAAATTGATCATAAGCATGCGGTCCACGCAAGTAATGATATTGATCGTAAGCATGCGGTCTATGCAAGTCATGGAATTGATTACAAATATGCGGTCTACGCAAGCAAAACATGCGGTATACGCAGGTAACGAAATTGAACAATATGCGGTCTACGCAAGCAAAAATGCGGTCTACGCAAGTAATGAAATTAAACAATTATGCGGTCTACGCAAGCAAAACATGCGGTCTACGCAAGTAATGAAATTGAACAATTATGCGGTCTACGCAAGCAAAACATGCGGTCTACGCAGGTAATGAAATTGAACAATTATGTGGTATAGGCAAGCAAAACATGCGGTCTACGCAGGTATTGAATTTGAAACAAACATGCGGTCTACGCAAGCAAAACATGCGGTCTACGCAGGTAATGAAATTGAACAATTATGCGTCTACGCAGTATGAATTGAACAAATATGCGGCTACGCAAGCAAAACATGCGGTCTACGCAAGTAATGAAATTGAACAATCATGCGGTCTACGCAAGCAAAACATGCGGTCTACGCAAGTAATGAAAATTGAACAATTATGCGGTCTATGCAAGCAAAAACATGCGGTCTACGCAGGTAATGAAATTGAACAATCATAGCGGTCTACGCAAGCAAAACATCCGTCTACTCAGGTAATGAAATTGAACAAACCATGCGGTCTACGCAAATAAAAACATGCGGTCTACATAGGTAATGAAATTGAACAAACATGCGGTCTACGTAAATAAAACTTGCGTCTACGTAAGTAATAAAATTTGAACAAATAT
This sequence comes from Camellia sinensis, assembly GCF_004153795.1. Classification (NCBI taxonomy): domain Eukaryota; kingdom Viridiplantae; phylum Streptophyta; class Magnoliopsida; order Ericales; family Theaceae; genus Camellia; species Camellia sinensis. Next base: position 387,351 of record NW_021025296.1, read on the forward strand.
GCGGTCTACGCAAAGAAAAACATGCGGTCTACGCAAGTAATGAAATTTGAACAATTCATGCGGTCTACACAAGCAAAACATGCGGTCTACGCAATAATGAAATTGATTAAATATGCGGTCTACGCAAGCAATGAATTGATTGAATGTATGCAAAATGCAATGAGATGCGCAAAACAGCGCGATGCGTTAGACAACACGAGTGCACAAACAGTGCAATGCGCATGGTAGCGCGATTGATTTGAAATGGCATCAGACAAAGTGCGATAGATTTGAAATGCACAAGACAGTGTGATAGATTTGAAATGCACAAGATAGTGCGATAGATATGTGATGCACAGGGGGGCAACTTTTGAGTTTCGTAAAAGCCAAAACATGCGAAAAGGATACACCTTGCACGAATTCGAGTGCCACGCACAGAAGACACAACCCTAGGTCACAACAAAGGCCGGTTGAGTGTCGGGGGTGCACTGTTTTGCACTGTTTTGAGCAATGAAGGCCCTGAACCCACCAAATAAATCAAACAAGGGTGTAGGAGGCTCCAAATCACTGTAGGAGACCACCGGATGTCCACCGGCCATCAAAATACATCACCGGCCGACGTCCACCAGCCATCATACAATTCCATCGGCACAATATTTTTGCTGACCGGCGAAGAGTTGTGGCCCGACCGGCAAAGAATTCCTATATCGGGGCAATACTATCATTTCGGCACGGGTCTTTTAAAATAGGGTTTCTAACCCTATTTTCCTCACTCCTCCTTGGTCGAAAATCCTTCCCCCTCTCTCTCTAGAGTGTTTTCCTCCCTTGATTCTCTCATTTTCTTGCATTCTAGCTCCCATTTCGTTGTTTGATTCGCGATCTCCTTCGCGTTTCAGACATTTTCGACCGAACGAATCTTTGTTTCGGTGCTTCTCACTTGATTTTCACCACTCGGGGCTTGTTTCCCTCGAGTTTTTCTTCGATATCTGTACATTTTTCCGTACTCCGGCTTTTCCGGCCTTTTCCGACCCTCTCGGGGTTTGACTTTTTGTTTGGCTTTTCACCTTCTCGCCCGACTTTCCGCCTTCTGGCCATTTTCACACCCCCTTCGAGATGGTGGATGATCATCCACAGGGCGGGGCTCCTCCGGAGCCTCGAGATGGACCCTGAGGCCGAGCCCTTCCCACTCCGTATCTGGCCGTTCGATCCGGAGACCTACAGGCCTGCAGTTCACGAGATGCTCCCCGACGGATCGTGCCAGTTCCGGAGCTTCGAGAGGCACTTGCCACGCGAGCTACTACTGCGTGAGCCTACCTCTCACCTGTCCTTCGGCGCTTCGAGGTAACTTTCCTTCTCTGCTTTACTTTCTGCAATGTAGGATGCAAAACTGCTGTAGTTGGTTATGCTCTTTAACTGCTTAATTCTGATATGCGCATACTGTAGTTGATTGTAAACATAACGTGCAACTGATATCTGTTCGAGACTGTCACATGCACACACACTGCACTGGCTTCGAATCACCCAAACACACGGCGCACACTGTATTTTCACTGCATACACACTAGTACCTGGTATTGGCTTGAGTCTGAAAATATGCACGCATGCTATACTGTACTAGACTACCCAAACACGCCGACACACCACACGTAGTTCACTGTAAGCACACCGGCACCCGGTATTTGCTTGAATCTAAAAACATGCACGCATGCTACATCTGCCCTGAACCACTCAAACACGCTGACGCATCACACATTGTAGTTCACTGTAAGCACACCGGCACCTGGTATTTGTTTGAATCTGAAAACATACACACATGCTGTATACCTTACATGCTTCTTTGAGCTGCATTTTAAATATTGCCTTGCATTTGTTGTTGTTTTGTTTTGATCACAGGGGGATTCCCATACCATCCGCGGGTATGGGAACACCGGCGCTCGGGACTGGTACCTCGAGCTGCCAGATGCGGTTCGTGTCATCGTCGACGAGGCCTGGCTTTGGCATCTTCTGCAGGGGGCTCTTTCGACTGACCACCTGCAGGCCCTTGCTTGTTACTCTAGCGGAGAGGGTGGTGGGATACCCATGTATTTTTAAATTAGTTGTGACGTGTAGTTTTTATACTTGGTTCAGGGCACTAGTTGGACTTTTACATTTGTCGCCTTGGTTATAACCAAGATGAGGTCATGTTAAGGACCAAACATGGGTGTTAGTACCCACTTTCCATGTTGTGCCTGTTATGATTAGCCAGATACGAGATCTCATTTGGCGCCTAGAAGGCGAGCAAATAGAGAATTCGGGTTAGGCGCTAGAAAGCGACTAGACTAATATCTGTACGGTGTATCGAGTATGACGTCACTCTTTATGGAAGAGTTACTCCACCGTAGCATGTATTCATACTATATGTGCTTGGCGACCGAGTAATGAGGTGAGAGAATGGATCCCTGTTTCCTCACCGTGTGAGTCTTACGTGTCATTATTGATATGACTTTCATTTATGTACCCTTTTGTGACTTTTGACTACGTCATAAGGTAAGGGGTTAATGTTCTGCTACTTTGGTATGTTGCCTGTGGTCATCTACAATTCGGCTTTAAGGGACATCACTAGGAAAGCGGTCAATCCTGAACTAAATGGCATGAGGGCAAAGGGAAGATCATCTAGTATTACACCACTGTTGTATATTCACTACCGGTAACTCACATCGCTTTGTATGAGAGACGGATTGAGTGTTAGTATATTGCAAGAATTGAGAGCGTCAAACATGCTCTTTTTGAGGGATTAGAGATGGTTTTTGGACCGGTGTAATTAGATGGGTCTGGGGTATATGAGATACTATTTCTGTTCTTTTTGGGTTGATGTCTCTATGCTGGCTCATTTTGAGTTTCTAGTATAGAGCTCGCACATGCAGGTGTTCTCAGCAGTCACACGGTGCAGTGGCTAGTATGAGATTGTTCATTTTTTGGGGAGATTGAGATAGCGATGTGGCAATGTCATGGCAACTCATGTCCGAGTGGGAGATGTTAGAAATTGGGTGCCCATGTTGCATGACCCTTTGAACCTTATCCATGTAAGTTTGAATTTGAATTCAAAACTTACTTGGATAACCACTCAGGATACCCATATCTATCTAATATAACTGATATGGATAGATTTATTATTATCCAATATATCTGATATAATATAGGATATGAGTGATTAAGAGAAAAATAACGTATGTCGTATGTTTGTCCCATATACTGACTCTCTTCCAAAATACAACGATCAAGAGCCATTTTGCACTATGACTTGTGTGGGTGATATTCATTCTGTAATATCACTCCATTGTTGGGTTGATTGATCAGATTCAGGAAGCATGTGATTTACCCACGAGATCTATCAATTCAGACTCTGCAGATAAAGGTATGTCCATAATTTTTCATCCGCTGCGTTTATGTTTGATTTACATCAAGAGTGTCGGTGACTGAGGATTGAGGTACATTTCATCACTTCGAGTATGAAACGTCCCTCGGTCCTCGTGTTTGGTTTTGACACCCCAAACCAAACACAATGCAATGTATGCAAGTTAACCACAATGTGACTCAAGCATGCACACAAAGCTTAAGGTAGCAAACATGCCAAATGCAATGCAACCAAAACATGTAAACATGCAACGTGCCAAGCATTCAAAATGCAATGTATCAACATGGAACAACATGCAATGGAACTAGCATGCGACAACATGTAAGACAAGCATGCAACAACATGCGGAGATGGACTTAAATGGGAACACCTCAGCCATACCCAAAACAGTGGCCAAAGTCATGAATTGGGAGCATGGAGAAGTCACTTACCATGTCATTTCAGTTTGTGTGGCATGCTTGTTTACTTACATTTGATGCTCCTTTAATGCCTTAAAGAGTTGTTGTTTTATGCTCCATGTTTGGACCATTGTGTATGCCATCATGCTTAGACCATTTAGATGCCATCTAAGTGGGTTTTTGGGCTCATTTTAACATGTCATATCTCTAATTTTTGTACTTGAGTCATGCTATGTTTGGTTGTATTAGGTGTAGTGTAACACCTCTTCGGTGGCCTTGCATGCCTCATGATTTTGCCCCTTTAATCTAGCTTGTATTGGCTAGTTTCAAGCTCACTTTTGGTCTTGATTAGACCTGCCTTGGGACTGTTTTAGGTCACCATGGCCCTTTGAGGTTTGCTGCATGAAGTCTTGGTTTGAGTCTCATGGCTAGTTTTTGAATATTGGTTGCATGCTTTGCTTGATTTGTTTAGTTGGTTTGGCACCATTTCTAACATGATTTCAGAGCTTACAATGTATGCCATTTGTCTATGTTCATCGTCTTTTAAGTGTGCTTAAGGGTGGCCCTTTTGTGCTTAAAGTGATGGGCCATTAGCATGCATGTTTGTATGTGGTTTTTTCACTTATCCCTTAGCATTTTGGCCACTGATTTTTGGCATGCTTGAGAGCTATCCATGTTAGTGTAAGTCCATCTCACCGTGTTGTTGCATGCTTGTTTCATTTTTCATTTTGTTGCATGCTATACATGGCCACATGTTTAGGTTGTATGCTTATTGCATATTGCATGTTAACATGCTCATGTTGCATTAGATTTGTTGCGCACTTGAGTTATTTGCCTGCTTGCTTGCTTGCCTAGGCTGCATTGCATTGTGTGTGCATCCCTTGCCTCTTGATCAATCATGATAGAGGTTGGGGCCTTTTATGTGTTTTGTGCATTTCATTTGATATTGAGTTGCACACTTGGCACCTTGGGCCATCATGCATTGAAATGCGTGATTGGTGGCCTGAGGGTCGAGAACCATACTCTTTTGAGTCTCAAATATGATGAGGAGGGTGGTGGTGCAAACATTGCTTTGAAATGCATTGCTACGTCTTGTCTGTCCTCTGTTGCAGCAAACCAGTATTCTGCAGGAAGAAATGGCCGGTCGGCAACTTTAAGTGCCAGCTGACTATCAATACCTAGCTGGTGATCTAATTTTTGGTCAATGACCATAATTCCGTGGCCGGTGGTGCTCCCTCTTGGTCGATCGCCTCCCACAACTCCCACACCTCACCAGCCATGGCTTGAGGCCACTGGTCCTGTTTTCTTGCTACCGGCCAAAGGTATTGGCCGGTCGGCATTGTTTTTGGTCGGCCGACCATTGTTTTGGTTAATCGGCCACTTTTTCTGGCCAAGACCTTTTCTTTGCCTTTTTCAAGCATTAGGCATACCAGTTGTGCCAGCTGGTAAGCACAGACCCTGCCCTCCGTGTATGGAGGATTTGCACCCTTGTTTTAAGTTTGTTGAGGAAGTTTGAACCTTTTGAACCCTTGTTTTAGCTTCTTGAGAAAGATTAAACCTTTTGAACCTTTGTTTTAGCATCTTGAAGAAGCTTGAACCTTTTGAACCATTGTTTTAGCTTCTTGAGGAAGCTTGAACCTCTTGAACCTTTGCTCTAGCTTCTCCAAGAAGCTTGAACCTTTCACTCTAGCTTCTCCGAGAAGCTTGAACCCTCTTCTTTCTCTATAAGAGAGGGCCTCCCTCTCCTTTAGAGAGGTTGAAAATTTTGTCTAAGGCACAAGAGATATATCTCTCTCTATATCTCCATATTTTGGGTTCAAAAGAGTGAGATTCTTGGCCCCTTTCCACACCACCTCACAACCACACATCTCCACCATTCATCTATGGTTCTTGGAGGGTATTTTCAGAGGTTAAAGAGCTGGTTTTTGGTCCAAGAACCTGCTGGTTTTGCTGAGCTACAAGGGTAACTCATTTTCCCTCTTTATTCCCCATTTTTGGATAAGATTTTAGCCTATCTTGCATGCTGTTTTGAGCTTAAGTTATAACTGATAAATTTTCTTTTTTTAAGTTCTTAAAATAGTTGTTTAAGATCACTTTGGTGTTTGGGGTTGTTTACCCCCTCTTAGGCCTTGTTTCACCTCATTTTTGTGACTTTTTTGGGAGCTCCGGGACCACCTTGTACTGGCCTTCTCACCACTAAAATCTAGAGAGATTTCAGTGGTGGGGATGGTGTTTTGAGGTCCTAAGAAGGAGAGGGCCATCCCCTCTCCTTGTTGTCTTCAATATTTGTCATATTTGCCTCATGTGTGAGCACCTCGTTTAAGTTCATGTTGGCCATGTCTTAGTTGATATTTAGTGTTATTTTTCCTGGATTTACCTCTGTCCAAAGTCGGTTTAGACATGCCATGTATGCTTCATGCACTTGTCTTGTAATCCCATGCTTTGGCCTTAACATACATCATATTGTAACATGTGTATTTAGCATGATTTTGGCTCAACTTTGTGAAGCTTCTAGCCTTGTTTTAACATGCTTGAGCTCTGATTTTGGTTGTTTTCGTTGTCCATGACTTGCTTTGTATGGCTACCATGCAATCTAGCTAGTAGGCTTTGAGTTTTGAACCCCATAGCATGCATTACTTGGCTTATTTTAGTGATTTGAAGTCACTTACCATGTCATTTCAGTTTGTGTGGCATGCTTGTTTACTTACATTTGATGCTCCTTTAATGCCTTAAAGAGTTGTTGTTTTATGCTCCATGTTTGGACCATTGTGTATGCCATCATGCTTAGACCATTTAGATGCCATCTAAGTGGGTTTTTGGGCTCATTTTAACATGTCATATCTCTAATTTTTGTACTTGAGTCAGCCCATGTTTGGTTGTATTAGGTGTAGTGTAACACCTCTTCGGTGGCCTTGCATGCCTCATGATTTTGCCGCTTTAATCTACCTTGTATTGGCTAGTTTCAAGCTCACTTTTGGTCTTGATTAGACCTGCCTTGGGACTGTTTTAGGTCACCATGGCCCTTTGAGGTTTGTTGCATGAAGTCTTGGTTCGAGTCTCATGGCTAGTTTCGGAATATTGGTTGCATGCTTTGCTTGATTTGTTTAGTTGGTTTGGCACCATTTCTAACATGATTTCAGAGCTTACAATGTATGCCATTTGTCTATGTTCATCGTCTTTTAAGTGTGCTTAAGGGTGGCCCTTTTGTGCTTAAAGTGATGGGCCATTAGCATGCATGTTTGTATGTGGTTTTGTCCCTTATCCCTTAGCATTTTGGCCACTGATTTTTGGCATGCTTGAGAGCTATCCATGTTAGTGTAAGTCCATCTCACCATGTTGTTGCATGCTTGTTTCATTTTGCATGTTGTTGCATGCTATGCATGGCCACATGTTTTGGTTGTATGCTTATTGCATATTGCATGTTAACATGCTCATGTTGCATTAGATTTGTTGCGCACTTGAGTTATTTGCCTGCTTGCTTGCTTGCTTGCCTAGGCTGCATTGCATTGTGCGTGCATCCCTTGCCTCTTAATCAATCATGATAGAGGTTGGGGCCTTTTATGTGTTTTGTGCATTTCATTTGATATTGAGTTGCACACTTGGCACCTTGGGCCATCATGCATTGAAATGCGTGATTGGTGGCCTGAGGGTCGAGAACCATACTCTTTTGAGTCTCAAATATGATGAGGAGGGTGGTGGTGCAAACATTGCTTTGAAATGCATTGCTACGTCTTGTCTGTCCTCTGTTGCAGCAAACCAGTATTCTGCAGGAAGAAATGGCCGGTCGGCAACTTTAAGTGCCAGCTGACTATCAATACCTAGCTGGTGATCTAATTTTCGGTCAATGACCATAATTCCGTGGCCGGTGGTGCTCCATCTTGGTCGATCGCCTCCCATAACTCTCAGGGAGTATTTCAGAAGCAATTTGGAAACTTGTGCAGTCATCAGAAGAGGAAAACAGTGCAAACAGAGGCAACATGTGACATGGCGGTGGATTTCCGAGCAGAGCCGAGCGCGCTTCCATTCGTCCCTCTTCCCGAGGCTATTTTACTGCTTTCAGTAATATAATTAATTTGTTTAATTAATTAAGGGTTTGTAATATTTAATTAACTTGTTAGTTAATTAATTTGTATTATTCATTCGGACCATCTAAGAGAGGGAAATTTTGTAATAAGCGTGCGTGTGTGTGATGCGTGTCTTCCAACCACCATTTCTTTCTCCCTTTTACTTAACCGCTTATGATGGTTAGTTCTACGGCACATTTCAATTAGCATCCTTATGCTATGCATGTTTGCATCATTCATCTGTATTGCATGCACTGGGCTCGGAGCATCATACTAACTACATACTATTTCAAATTCCAAGTTGAATACGTGTATCGAGTTGTTGCATTTCACATGCCATCCTTAGATTAGCCGAGCCTATTCTAGTTGCATTTTGTATTTGATGCATTAGTCATCTTAACATGGACTTGGATCATACATTTGATTACTAACAAGTTCCTTGTTTTGGCTCGGAGTACACTGTGAGTATTTATGCTTTAGTATCTTGCATGTGCGTAAGTGTTAACATGACAACATGCTTACCATGATGCCATTTGCTTATGTGATATAACTGCCTGAATGCCTGTGGGTGAAGGTTGGATGACTTGAATTGGATCAATTCATTGAAATCTGTGTTTTAGCCTACTCGAGAGTAGCAAACCTCAAACCATTTTCCAAACAAAATGGATATGCGATGCTTTGTTCCAAATTAGGTGATTTAGTCAATACTTGTGTGTTGTGCGCATCACATAGTAAATTCTAGCTAATTAACCAAAATAAGAACACATATGTTTTCAAAACTCGATATCATGCTTAGTATAGGCCGATCTTCGGATCGGGCGAGCGGGGGTGCTCATAGATGACCTTCCCCAATCGTACCAAGTTCCCGAGCCGCGGCAACTTTGGTGATGACGGACACGTGGTCTTAGGCAACGAGTCAGGGTTTCCTAAATTCCCAAAAATAAAATATTTACGTGGCGACTCTGTATCTGGCAAAGCTGTCCATGTTTGGCACTTTTTTTTCAAAAATCTGTTTTCCAAAACGATATGCCGGATTTGGACTCTTTGGTGATTTATCAATCTCACATCGCACATTGTGGGATCAGATTAAGAACCATGACAAATGAGTCCGAACTGTGGAAAAGCATAGGCACGTCCACAGTTTCTAGCGACTCTGCTGGGGAGTTAGAGAACTTGACTTGAACTCATGATATCTTGTTTTGATTGCATTTATGTGTTTCTTTGCATCGCATGTGCATTGGTACACCTAGGACACCGTGTTTGCCGTCTGCTATTCCTGAACGGTTTGCCGGAGGCTCACTTTGAAAAGCGTGCCATAAGGCTAACCGGTTGCGGGCTCTGCCACGATGGGAACACAAACCCCGATTTTTACTAGGGCACCCCTTTTTGGCCATTCGACCTAGTGCATATTCAGAATCCATAGTGACCATTCCAAACTAGGACAGGTTGCTTACCCGATTGTAGGTTGTTCGAAACAGCTATATGCGTAGTGAAAATCCTAGCTCCTGAGAATAGGACAGGGAAACCCTACCCCAACATAGGGGTGTTTTGGCTCTCACTTGCTTGTTATGTGCTTTTGAGTTGACCTCTACAGGGAATGCAAATATCAGTTTGCAAGTCCGGGTATCAAGCCTGAGGGCATCGGTGTTTTGAGAATCAGTTATATCTGCGGGTATCAGATTCAGATTTGGGGGAGTAATTTTGGGGAACAGTGATCAGTAGTCAAGTGCAGTCAGTCAGCTATACTTATGTCTGTTCTAGTAAAATTGGGCTGAGATGTTGCCTACTTTCTCTTTCAGTTCAAAGATTCAGTTTGGAGCAGCCAGCATTCTCCTTTGTTGAGGCAAGACCAGTCAAGGCTTACCGGTTCACCTGCTTCGTTAGTCACCAGTTACATCATCTCCGTTCAGTTCAACAAACTTATGATGACACAAAATTCAGAGGAAATTGTGGTTATGGCACCCGCATTGGACCAAGGAATCATCTTGCAGGATGAGGCCAATGTTGAAATACCACATCCGCCTAGGTCGCCTGTCGCGCACTCGATCTGGACGCCCCAGTTGTTTCAAACTCGTGAGCCCACCACATTTGAGTTAATGGGAATGATTGGCGACCTCCAAAGGTCTATGGCTGACCTTGCTTATGGAATGTCGGCTTCGCCACCAACCACATCATATGCCCGAAACTTCATGTCGCAGGAGCCCCCGCTACTGGGGCGAATTGTAATTGAGCTCAGCCAGCCTGAAGCTGTCTCGAACTCCGATAATGATGTATCAATGACAACGGGGCTTCGCACTGAAGCAACAACCCAAACCTCCCACCAAGCTGGCTAGTGGAAAGAACAAGATGAAGGTGGACGCTGATCCCTATGAACAACTTCAGCAAGCTATTGAGGCTCTAAAGGCTGAGGGGTTGAATAAGCAACAAGTACTCGCAGTTTTGGCTAAGACTGTGGATGACATCTTCCCCACGCAGACCGAGAGTAGTTCAAGCCAAAGGGAAAATTGAGATAGGCACCGTCGTACCAGAACCGTTTCTCTCAACCCTAATCCTGTAGCTGGAAAAGATCAGAGAGCCAAGGCAGCACCTGCCGATCCTTTTGCTAGTGCACCCAACAAAGGTCCACAGACTTCAAAGTATCTGCCCCGAGGGCGCAGGGCTTTTCATGCCCTCTACATGCCTTTGTCCAAGGCTCTTCGAATCCTCACTGAGAAAGGTCATCTCAAACCTCTTGAGCCTCGGCCTCTCCCGAGTAACCTCCCTCTCTCACATGATGCCACCCAATACTGTGCGTACCATCAACATAGTAAATTCTAGCTAATTAACCAAAATAAGAACACATATGTTTTCAAAACTCGATATCATGCTTAGTATAGGCCGATCTTCGGATCGGGCGAGCGAGGGTGCTCATAAATGACCTTCCCCAATCGTACCAAGTTCCCGAGCCGCGGCAACTTTGGTGATGACGGACACGTGGTCTTAGGCAACGAGTCAGGGTTTCCTAAATTCCCAAAAATAAAATATTTACGTGGCGACTCTGTATCTGGCAAAGCTGTCCATGTTTGGCACTTCTTTTTCAAAAATCTGTTTTCCAAAACGATATGCCGGATTTGGACTCTTTGGTGATTTATCAATCTCACATCGCACATTATGGGATCAGATTAAGAACCATGACAAATGAGTTCGAACTGTGGAAAAGCATAGGCACGTCCACAGTTTCTAGCGACTCTGCTGGGGAGTTAGAGAACTTGACTCGAACTCATGATATCTTGTTTTGATTGCATTTCTGTGTTTCTTTGCATCGCATGTGCATTGGTACACCTAGGACACCGTGTTTGCCGTCTGCTATTCCTGAACGGTTTGTCGGAGGCTCGCTTTGAAAAGCGTGCCATAAGGATGACCGGTTGCGGGCTCTGCCACGATGGGAACACAAACCCCGGTTTTTACTAGGGCACCCCTTTTTGGCCATTCGACCTAGTGCATATTCGGAATCCGTAGTGACCATTCCAAACTAGGATAGGTTGCTTACCCGATTGTAGGTTGTTCGAAACAGCTATATGCGTAGTGAAAATCCTAGCTCCTGAGAATAGGACAGGGAAACCCTACCCCAACATAGGGGTGTTTTGGCTCTCACTTGCTTGTTATGTGCTTTTGAGTTGACCTCTACAGGGAATGCAAATATCAGTTTGCAAGTCCGGGTATCAAGCTTGAGGGCATCGGTGTTTTGAGAATCAGTTATATCTGCGGGTATCAGATTCAGATTTGGGGGAGTAATTTTGGGGAACAGTGATCAGTAGTCAAGTGCAGTCAGTCAGCTATACTTATGTCTGTTCTAGTAAAATTGGGCTAAGATGTTGCCTACTTTCTCTTTCAGTTCAAAGATTCAGTTTGGAGCACCCAACATTCTCCTTTGTTGAGGCAAGACCAGTCAAGGCTTACCGGTTCACCTGCTTCGTCAGTCACCAGTTACATCATCTCCGTTCAGTTCAACAAACTTATGATGACACAAAATTCAGAGGAAATTGTGGTTATGGCAGCCGCATTGGACCAAGGAATCATCTTGCAGGATGAGACCAATGTTGAAATACCACATCCGCCTAGGTCGCCTGTCGCGCACTCGATCTGGATGCCCCAGTTGTTTCAAACTCGTGAGCCCACCACGTTTGAGTTAATGGGAATGATTGGCGACCTCCAAAGGTCTATGGCTGACCTTGCTTATGGAATGTCGGCTTCGCCACCAACCACATCATATGCCCGAAACTTCATGTCGCAGGAGCCCCCGCTACTGGGGCGAATTGTAATTGAGCTCAGCCAGCCTGAAGCTGTCTCGAACTCCGATAATGATGTATCAATGACAACGGGGCTTCGCACTGAAGCAACAACCCAAACCTCCCACCAAGCTGGCTAGTGGAAAGAACAAGATGAAGGTGGACGCTGATCCCTATGAACAACTTCAGCAAGCTATTGAGGCTCTAAAGGCTGAGGGGTTGAATAAGCAACAAGTACTCGCAGTTTTGGCTAAGACTGTGGATGACACCTTCCCCACGCAGACTGAGAGTAGTTCAAGCCAAAGGGAAAATTGAGATAGGGACCGTCGTACCAGAACCGTTTCTCTCAACCCTAATCCTGTAGCTGGAAAAGATCAGAGAGCCAAGGCAGCACCTGCCGATCCTTTTGCTAGTGCACCCAACAAAGGTCCACAGACTTCAAAGTATCTGCCCCGAGGGCGCAGGGCTTTTCATGCCCTCTACATGCCTTTGTCCAAGGCTCTTCGAATCCTCACTGAGAAAGGTCATCTCAAACCTCTTGAGCCTCGGCCTCTCCCGAGTAACCTCCCTCTCTCACATGATGCCACCCAATACTGTGCGTACCATCAACAGGCTGGTCACACCACCGACAATTGCTTTCGTCTTCGCCACGAAGTGCAAGACTTGATCGATGATGAGGTTATCCTCCCACCTAGCTCAACAAAGTCCGTTACTACTGAGTTTGTGGACTTCAAAGATAATATAAGTATGTGATTAGGGTTGGCCCACCCATGGGCAGTGCTCGGTTTACTTCAGATGTGGCGTGTGGCACGCACTGTTTTGAGCATCTGCGAATGCTAGCTTTTGTAGTCTCTGACTCGGGTGTTGAGTTAGTTCTGTGGTTTTGTTTTGAGTCTGTCTCCTTGTTTTGAGTCAGTCTTTTTGATTAAGGGTCTGTCTTATTGTATCGAGTCAGTCCTGTTGTATAGAAGTTGGGTGATTCCAGGGTTGTTGCTTCGGATATCACTATTTTGTTTTGTGTTCGTCTTTTCTCTTTCTTTTGAGTCTGTTTCTACCGGGGAGCCAGTTACACCAGAAGATCTAATTGAAACAGCTGTGGTTTTCATGCTTTTGTGCTTGTTTCTACTTTAAGCTTGTTGTGCCAACAAACTTGAATGAAACGGCAGTGCTTTTCACCGGCTTTTCTGTGCCTTTAAGTCATTGCATCGACCCAAGTTTTTCAAAACCTTTTTGAACATTGTGATGAAAACGAAGAGGAAGGAATTCCTCAAAATTTGCAAAATTTGATCAATTGAGGGAAAGAGAGGCGTGCTAAGCCCTTAATGAATGAGATCATGTTTTTTAATGCAACTACTGAGAAGGATCTTGGCTTGAACAAGATTTGTTCTACATTGTCTTCGGTGCTAGCGATTGGTCACTTTCTTAAAAGATTTCAAAAAAATATATTTTGCGCAGTCCTGCGAAGACCTGTGCGGAATTGCTCTTGAGATTGTGCAGCTTATGATCGCTCTTAGCCTCGAGACTCGACCCCTTGCTTTCAAACCTTGGACCTTAATTCAGAGTGTTCAACGGTGAACCACAATGTAAGGCCCGTGTGGCCAGATCCGAAGCAGCCCATGAACTAGGGGCGAGAATATCAGATGTGATCAAAGGAAGCTTCCAAAGCTAGATCAGAAGTACCCCTAGAATTAGGGACAAAAATGTCCGTTGCACTCGAAGAGTCGAAGATGGACCATTCTGCAAATCAATGAAGATCGGCAAGAATGCCAAATCCCAGAAAGAAGGAAAAAAAAAGTACTAACGGAAAATAACTGAGCTCCTATCCACAACACTAGGGGCAAATTCAGCCCCTCATTGGATGGACTCCGACATCATCAGTAAACAACAGTCATTCTTCTAGATTCAGATGGCTTCGAGATCTCAAAACCATTTGACATGGACAAAGCTACACTTTTACCCTTGAGAGGCTCGCTGGGCTGAAAACCCGGAAGGGCGACCCAGGCAAAAGTTAGAGCAAGAAAAAAAAAGAAGAAAAAAAGAAAAATGCAAAGAATAAAAAAAAAAGAAAAAAGAAGAAAAGAAATGAAAAGAATTAAAAAGAAAAGAAAAACAAAGCTCGCAAGGTTGAAAACCCAGAAAGGGCGGCCTTGGCAAAAGTTAGAGTGCAAAAGCAGAGGTTAATCCCCGAGTGTACTTTACCCGAACTACGTAAGGCTTGATTCCCACGTTTGGGATACGTAGGCAACTTCATTCTAAAGTCCAGTCGTAAAACACTTCAAATTCGATTGTGTCCATGTATTGGTTTTGATCATCTTTGCCTTCTATGTATCCGAGAGTTCGGATGTGACCTTCACCATGAGAACTGGTTACAGTGCGCTGTGGTGCTATTCAAACAAGGGGTAACTTTCTGTTGTCGTCCAGTGTCCATCAGACAAGGGGCAATTTTCCATTGTTTTTGGATCTGAGGTTATACATCTGAAGAGTAAGTTTCGTGCTCGTAGAGCAGTGGCCATTTGCAAAAATAGTTTTTGAGAATTTTTACTGAGGTTGACTAATTTTCTCAAAAAATTATTCCATTTTTCCAAAACCAGACCATTTTCTTGAACCCAAAAATGAAAATTTTCAGTGCTCACAATCTAACTTGCATGATTTGAAGTCAGAAAGTTGAACGAGCATGTTAATCAAACTTTTATATTGATCAAAATTGTTTTAGTAGAAAGCAAAAACAAAAAAAGGGTCAAAATGATGAACTAGGGGCACAGTTGAGTCAGGCTTCCTGTCTTTTCCCTGTTATCCACGCGTTTGCTAGAAAGGGCACTCTGCCTGCCTGAAAAGTGCACAGTTGAAGCTAACAACAAAGGGCCGAAAGCTCTCAACATCCTCCAAGCAACGAGGTATCAAGCCAAGTGCGAAGCGCGAATTCGAGTGGATCAAGTTACTCTACTCCCTCATCCGGGGCCTCGACTAAATGTCACCGGAGGAGATAGCCGCGAGCTAATAATGTTGGGCATAAACCCACAACTTTTTGTTTATCCATCAAACCACCCAGTGGAGGGAGAAAAAATGAGAGATTAAAGAATAGAGAGATGTGTGTGCTAGGAGAAAAAGCGAGAAAAGGGTTTTGAGAGAAAAACAGAGCCTGAGGGCCGAGTGATGTGAGGATCAGAAGTAAGGAAGGGTAGGAAACAATACCCAGAGAAACATGCTCCCTGTGCACGTCTGAGTGTCGTGTCTTTTTGTTTTATCTCGACTCTTGTCTTAAGTCGTTTTTGAGTGTCTATGTTTGTGTTTAAGTTGTTTTGCCTTTGTTTTCCTTTGTTGAGTCGTGATGCACTGTGTTCAGTCGTAGGCTCAATACCCAGTCGAGAACTCATTTATGAATTTCAAAATGATTTGTTTTGTGCTCAGAGTGTTGTGTAATTCTCTACATTTGTGCAAAACAGGATTCGTTCTTTCATAAAACCGCAGCGTTCAACCTAGGTCATGTTAGAACAGTAAAGCCAGGATCTATCTGAAGCTATCTAGGTTCCAGACTGCAAAGTAAAAGAAAAGAAGGAAATCGGACCATCTCAGTGTGTTTCGACTTCATCAAATTCCGTGATTGTACTCCGGATATACCTCTTCAGGTCTTGTCAACGCTCCGAAGTATGAGTGTGCTTCTACCTCAAGCTCAAGATCAAGTCTGCATCAAGCCAGAATGGCGCTCAAAAGTGCTCTCCCTGAGTGCCATTCCCTGCTAGAGGCATCTTGGTTATGTTCGCAATGAGTTCCTAAGAGATCGACTGCGACGATGGAAACTAGAGTACGAATGGCTGTTGCCTAGAACGCAAAGGTTCGATATTTCTGAGACTAAAGTCTGGTTTAAATACTGAGAGGCGTGTCCTCGGCTTGAAATCTGTATGGAAGCCCCATAGGTTGAGATAGCATGTATGCACCTCAATTCTGGATACTGAACCAACCTAATCTGTCCCCCCATTGGAGAATAGGGAAAGTTGTGAATATGATCAGGAAGAAAGGCAGCATCCAAGGTGTTCTACGTGAAGAACCCTTGTCAGCGTTTCAGCTTTGTACTGTGAGTTGAAGGTAAGTGTTCGAAGAGCACGAAGGGAGATCCCCGTCAGAGTAGAGCGGTTCATCGCCACTCACCCCACGAGGTGCTTTCTAAAGTGCCGCTAGGTTTGTTTATTGCATTCCTTAAACGTCATGTATTGTATTGCGTTGTACCTATCAAGTTTCTTTCTCATTCATGCACGATATTGTATATACGGTTCATTCAAAGAAGTTCCATTTAAGATCACTTACTTTAGTGTATCCATCACACTTCACTCGTTTAATGTATCAATCACACTTCACTCGTTTAGTGTATCAATCACACTTCACTCACTTCATTCATTTAGTGTATCAATCACACTTCACTCTCTTTATTCACGTCTAGTGTATCCATCACACTTCATTTATTTAGTGTATCAATCACACTTCACAAACTTTATTTACTTTAGTGTATCCATCACACTTCACTCATTTAGTGTATTAATCACACTTCACACACTTCACTCATTTAGTGTATCAATTACACTTCACACACTTCACTCATTTAGTGTATCAATCACACTTCACTCACCTGATTCACCCTTAGTGTGTCAATCACACTTCACTTTCTTCATTCACTTAGTGTATGAATCACACTTCAGTTATTTAGTGTATCAATCACACTCACTTCACTTAGTGTGTCAATCACACTTCCTTCATTTTGTGTATCTATCACACAAATTCTCATTTTCTGTGTCTATCACACACATTCTCATTTTCTGTATATATCACACATATTCTCATTTTTTGTATCTATCACACACATCCTCATTTTCTGTATCTATCATGCACATATTCACTTCATTATCTTTTGTGTATCCATCACACTTGTTCACATAATGCATCTATCACACTGTGTTCATTTTTGGTATATCCATTATACTCTGTTCACATAGTGCATCTATCACACTTTGTGTTCATTTTTAGTGTATCTATCATACTCTGTTCACATAGTACATCTATCACACTTTGTGTTCACCTTTAGTGTATCTGTCATACTCTGTTCACATAGTGCATCTATCACACTTTGTGTTCATTTTTAGTGTACCTATCATACTCTGTTCACTTAGTGCATCTATCACACTTTGTGTTCACCTTTAGTGTATCTATCATACCTGTTCACTTAGTGCATCTATCACACTTTGTGTTCACCTTTAGCGTATCCATCACACTTGTTCACTTAGTGCATCTATCATACTTTGTGTTCACCTTTTTTTGTATCCATCACATCTATTCACTTAGTGCATCTATCACAATTTGTATTTACCTTTAGTGTATCCATCACACTTGTTCACTTAGTGCATCTATCACACTTTGTGTTCACCTTTAGTGTATCCGTCACACTTGTTTACTTAGTGCATCAATCACGCTTTGTGTTCACCTGTTGTGTATCCATCACACCTGTTCACTTAGTGCATCTATCACACTTTGTGTTCACCTTTAGTGTATCTATCATACTTTGTTCACTTAGTGCATCTATCACACAGTGTGTTCACCTTTAGTGTATCCATCACACTTGTCCACTTAGTGCATCTATCGCACTTTGTGTTCACCTTCAGTATATCTATTATACTTGTTCACTTAGTGCATCTACCACACTTCATGTTCACTTTTAGTGTATCTATCATACTTGTTCACTTAGTGCATCTATCACACTTCGTGTTCACCTTTAGTGTATCTATCATACTTGTTCACTTAGTGCATCTATCACACTCTGTGTTCATCTTAGTGTATCCATCACACTTCATTTACTTTAGTGTATCTATCATACTCTGTTCACATAGTGCATCTATCACACTTTGTGTTCATTTTTAGTGTATCTATCACAGTTTGTGTGTATCTATCATACTTTGTTCACATAGTGCATCTATCGCACTTTGTGTTCATCTTTAATGTATCTATCATACTTGTTCACTTAGTGCATCTATCACACTTCGTGTTCACCCTTAGTGTATCCATCACACTTGCTCACTTAGTGCATCTATCACGCTTTGTGTTCACATTTTGTGTATCCATCACACTTGTTCACTTAGTGCATTTATCACACTTTGTGTTCACCCTTCGTATCCATCACACGTTTACTTTGTGTATCTATCACACACTCACATTTTGTATCCATCACACGTTTACTTTGGGTATCTATCACACGTTCGCTTTGTGTATCCATCACACGTTTACTTTGGGTGTCTATCACACGCTCGCTTTGTGTACCCATCACACATTCACTTTGTGTATCTAATCATACTACGTTTACTTTGTGTATCCATCACATACGTTTAGTGTATCTATCACATATTTGCTTAGTGTATCCACAACACTCGTTTCGCTTTGTGTATCTATCACACTTTGCGTTACTTAGTGTATTAATCACACTTTATTCGTATGGTGTATTCATCACACTCTCTTCACTTTTGTGTATCTATCGCACATGCTTACACACTTTGTGTATCTATCACCTTTCGTTCACTTTTGTGTATCTATCGCACGTGCTCGCTAATATTGCATAATCTTCTTACATCCTTTCTACATTGTAATGTAGTTTGGTTTTTGGCTTGTTTAAAGCTGTTGCATTTATTGTATGTATTTTCTTCGTTATAACTTTCTTTGCATTATCATAATTTATGCTCGACTTTGTGCATTGTCTTGCATCTTGCCCCTGCCTTCGGGTGCATATCTTTATCTGTAACTTGTATGCTTTGTCTAAGTCTTCGGCCTTGTCAAAAATGGGTCGTGTCTGGGCTTTGACATTCACTGCCGTCATTTTTATGACTTTCGAGTTCGGTCAAAGAGGGGCAACTGTAGACACCCCATTTTTTACCGTCCTCAAGACTTGGACGTCACCGTTTGAACACTAGGTGATCATCCATGTTCGTGTTCATCTTGAGTTCTCAGAGGTTTCGGTCATGCACCTTGCGTCAAGACCTCTCAACTTGTCTATTTTGTGCTTGGTCATGGACCAAACACTCGTGTTTTTGCTTCTAAGGGCAGGGAATGGCTTGTTGGCCATCCCCACAGCTCACCAGCCATGGCTTGAGGCCACCGGCCCTGTTTTCTTGCTACCGGCCAAAGGTATTGGCCAGTCGGCATTATTTTTGGTCGGCCGACCATTGTTTTGGTCAATCGGCCACTTTTTCGGGCCAAGACCTTTTCTTTGCCTTTTTCAAACATTATGCATACCAGCTGTGCCAGCTGGTATGCACAGACCCTGCCCTCCATACACGTATATGGAGGATTTGCACCCTTGTTTTAAGCTTCTTGATGAAGCTTGAACCTTTTGAACCTTCTTTTAGCTTCTTGAGGAAGCTTGAACCTCTTGAACCTTTGTTTTAGCTTCTTGAGGAAGCTTGAACCTCTTGAACCTTTGTAGTAGCGCCCAGGCTCCTACTGCTAGAATCCCGGTATATCTAGTTGAAGGATTTTTTCCCTTTGATATCGTTGAGTTTGATCTAGCTGTGCTAAAGATAGCCAAGTTACAGAAGTTTAAGAAATCCCAGGGGGGATCAATTCCATTCATGATATTGAGGACCGATATACAGAAGCAGTTGTTAAATCACCGGAAAGATTCAAAATGCCACATATTGGCCAATTTGATAGATTAGGAGACCCTATGGTATATATCCACCTATTTCCAGATATTTTGAAACCCATGGGTCTGATTCGTCCTAAAAAAAATGTCTTTGTTTGGGAGGACTTTATCAAGAATTGCTGTTACTTAGTATGCTAAACTGGAGGAGAAAGTGAGGCAAAGTTGGGAAAAATTGGCCAAGACATTTATCGCTCAGTACTCCTACAATACACAAATTGAAGTAACCACCCGAGATTTGGAAGCCACTCACCAAGAACCAAAGGAAAGCTTTGTCAAATTCATAGCAAGATGAAGGGCTAAAGTAGCCATGATGACTAACAGGCCCTTAGAAAAGGGTCAGATCTGGATAGTGGTATGGAACCTTCATAGTAAGATGTTGCAAAAGATGATAGTTCTCTTACTCTTTATCTTCAAAGATCTATACGAGATAGGAGTTCAAATTGAAGATGCCATGAAGTAGGGGATCATTGTAGATTAGAACGAACCTATAAGAAACACCTTTGTTTGCGTTTCCAATATTACTAACAGTAGTAACATAGCCGCAAAGCCATCAGAAGTAACTTAGTCATTAGTTCTTTTTCCTTCCTTCATTATTCTTCACAAGCCTACCATTATCCATCCATTATACCACAATTTCCTCCATCTCAATATATCTATATATAGAAATAGAAGATTACCATTCTTGCAAGCACAATATGGAATTTATAATCAGTCGCTTCGATTTCAAGATAGGAAGGAAGTGTATGGACATCTTCCACATTTTTCCAAAATAAATCATTCTCTTGATTTTAATAACTAAGCAAGCCCACAAGTATTTAGCAAAATAATTTGGGATTAACCCATTTTGGAAAACTCCACATTCTAGGTCACAAAAATCAAAGTCAACATAGTCAATACCATCTCACATAATCACTACAATTCAACATCATTAAATATAATTCAACATAATTCAAGAGGAAATTCTTTAATTCCATTTCAACATTCCATAACCGAGTTTATGTCGTCTATATCATTAATAAATCATTCCCCTAATTTCCTTCTCAGTATAACATGATTTACATTGCTCATAACAAAATTCATTCGCAAATTTTAAACATAATTTTCAAACATTTCCAAATTCAAATTAAACTTGAACACATACAATTCAATACCTCAATTTCATTAGTCTACTTTCAATTTGGGCCAAATCTTTGATTATCATCCTTAATTAACCTAGGGTTTCAAGAAAGTATTAAAATGTTAAGAACATTCAAACTTATTAACCCATTACTTTTCATCCCAATTTCCTCCTTGATTATACATTTAAGGGTCATACTCTAGCACCTTAACCCATCAATTGAATCCCCCAATGTTCAAATCCGAAATTCCCAAAATCTCATAATTTCTTCTATATACTCAAAAATGAAAATTTTTGCAATTATACAATGAAACTACCTCAGATCTATCTATGGATGTAAGTATTGAAGAGTATTAGAACCCTCACCTCAAGAATCCAACAAAGGATCAAGCTTTGAGCCTAATTCTTCGCAAATCCGAGTTCTAATCGGGTAAAAACGTTGATTCCCTCTTGTTCTCCATCCTTGATGCAAAAACCATGGTGGATTGTTGGTAAAATGGATGAAATCAAAGGTTTGAGAGTTAGGGTTTCGGACTTAGGAAGAGAGGAAGGAAGAGGAAAGAAGAAAAATGTCTGAAATGATCCAAAATCCCGTTTTTGAAGCTGCTGGCCCGCTATTCCCGCTCGAGCGTCCCTATTCCCGCTCGAGCGGACCTGCTTCCAGCACAGATTTCAAAACTTCAATCATTTATAACTCTCTCATCCGAACTCCGTTTTAGGTCGTTCTTGTGTCCAAATTGAAGCCCCAGAAATAAGATTTCCAATGGTTCTAACCTCACATTCAAATTCAAAGTGTGGAAAAATTCTAGGTCGTTCTTGTGTCCAAATCGAAGCCCCGGAAATAATCTTTTCAATGGTTCTAACCTCACATTCAAATTCGAAGTGTGGAAAAAGAAAAGGAAAAATGAATGACGGCTGATCGTAGGTTAACTATTCGAATTAAAGTTTTTGGTCCAATCTTACTTTACCATCATATTACCACCTCAAGCAACACCCCAAAATAAAATGAGGAGGTTCCAAACATACCAATAAAAATGTCAAAAATGAACCCATGTGTCTCCTTATTCAACAGATATGAATCCATAGTCATAAGGTTCACTTACTTAAACTTAATTCCACGTGACATTTCATAATAAGCATATAAATACACATAATGAGGGACTGAAAATATATTGGGAACACATACGAGGGTTGGGTTATTACAGTTTCGACTTCATCAAATTCCGTGATTGTACTCCGGATATACCTCTTCAGGTCTTGTCAACGCTCCGAAGTATGAGTGTGCTTCTACCTCAAGCTCAAGATCAAGTCTGCATCAAGCCAGAATGGCGATCAAAAGTGCTCTCCCTGAGTACCATTCCCTGCTAGAGGCATCTTGGTTATGTTCGCAATGAGTTCCTAAGAGATCGACTGCGACGATAGAAACTAGAGTACGAATGGCTGTTGCCTAGAACGCAAAGGTTCGATATTTCCGAGTCTAAAGTCTGGTTTAAATACTGAGAGGCGTGTCCTCGGCTTGAAATCTGTATGGAAGCCCCATAGGTTGAGATAGCATGTATGCACCTCATTTCTGGATACTGAACCAACCTAATCTGTCCCCTCATTGGAGAATAGGGAAAGTTGTGAATATGATCAGGAAGAAAGGCAGCATCCAAGGTGTTCTACGTGAAGAACCCTTGTCAGCGTTTCAGTGTATTGTCAGTTGAAGGTAAGTGTTCGAAGAGCACGAGGGGAAACCCCGGTCATAGTAGAGCGATTCATCGCCACTCACCCCACGAGGTGCTTTCTAAAGTGCCGCTAGGTTTGTTTATTGCATTCCTTAAACGTCATGTATTGTATTGCGTTGTACCTATCAAGTTTGTTTCTCATTCATGCACGATATTGTATATACGGTTCATTCAAAGAAGTTCCATTTAAGATCATTTACTTTAGTGTATCCATCACACTTCACTCGTTTAGTGTATCAATCACACTTCACTCACTTCATTCATTTAGTGTATCAATCACACTTCACTCTCTTTATTCACATCTAGTGTATCCATCACACTTCATTCATTTAGTGTATCAATCACACTTCACACACTTTATTTACTTTAGTGTATCCATCACACTTCACTCATTTAGTGTATCAATCACACTTCACACACTTCACTCATTTAGTGTATCAATTACACTTCACACACTTCACTCATTTAGTGTATCAATCACACTTCACTCACCTGATTCACCCTTAGTGTGTCAATCACACTTCACTTTCTTCATTCGGTTAGTGTATGAATCACACTTCAGTTATTTAGTGTATCAATCACACTCTCTTCACTTAGTGTGTCAACCACACTTCTTTCATTTTGTGTATCTATCACACAAATTCTCATTTTCTGTATCTATCACACACATTCTCATTTTCTGTATATATCACACATATTCTCATTTTCTGTATCTATCACACACATCCTCATTTTCTGTATCTATCATGCACATATTCACTTCATTGTCTTTTGTGTATCCATCACACTTATTCACATAGTGCATCTATCACACTTTCTGTTCATTTTTGGTATATCCATCATACTCTGTTCACATAGTGCATCTATCACACTTTGTGTTCATTTTTAGTGTATCGATCATACTCTGTTCACTTAGTGCATCTATCACACTTTGTGTTCATTTTTGGTATATCTATCATACTCTGTTCACATAGTGCATCTATCACACTTTGTGTTCACCTTTAGTGTATCTATCATACTCTGTTCACATAGTGCATCTATCACACTTTGTGTTCATTTTTAGTGTATCTATCATACTCTGTTCACATAGTACATCTATCACACTTTGTGTTCACCTTTAGTGTATCTGTCATACTCTGTTCACATAGTGCATCTATCACACTTTGTGTTCATTTTTAGTGTACCTATCATACTCTGTTCACTTAGTGCATCTATCACACTTTGTGTTCACCTTTTGTGTATCCATCACACTTGTTCACTTAGTGCATCTATCACACTTTGTGTTCACCTTTAGTGTATCTAGCATACCTGTTCACTTAGTGCATCTATCACACTTTGTGTTCACCTTTATGGTATCCATCACACTTGTTCACTTAGTGCATCTATCATACTTTGTGTTCACCTTTTTTTGTATCCATCACACCTATTCACTTAGTGCATCTATCACACTTTGTATTTACCTTTAGTGTATCCATCACACTTGTTCACTTAGTGCATCTATCACACTTTGTGTTCACCTTTAGTGTATCAATCACACTTGTTTACTTAGTGCATCTATCACGCTTTGTGTTCACCTGTTGTGTATCCATCACACCTGTTCACTTAGTGCATCTATTACACTTTGTGTTCACCTTTAGTGTATCTATCATACTTTGTTCACTTAGTGCATCTATCACACTGTGTGTTCACCTTTAGTGTATCCATCACACTTGTTCACTTAGTGCATCTATCAAACTTTGTGTTCACCTTCAGTATATCTATTATACTTGTTCACTTAGTGCATCTATCACACTTCGTGTTCACTTTTAGTGTATCTATCATACTTGTTCACTTAGTGCATCTATCACACTTCGTGTTCACCTTTAGTGTATCTATCATACTTGTTCACTTAGTGCATCTATCACACTCTATGTTCATCTTAGTGTATCCATCACACTTCATTTACTTTAGTGTATCTATCATACTCGTTCACATAGTGCATCTATCACACTTTGTGTTCAGTTTTAGTGTATCTATCACACTTTGTGTGTATCTATCATACTTTGTTCACATAGTGCATCTATCACACTTTGTGTTCACCTTTAATGTATCTATCATACTTGTTCACTTAGTGCATCTATCACACTTCGTGTTCACCTTTAGTAGGTGTTCTGTCTTTTTCCCATTGCCAACATACTTTCCAGAAAGGGCACCGTGTCTGCCAGAAAAGGGCACAACAGAAACTAATAGCAAAATGCCAAAAGTTCTCTGATCCTCCAAGCAGCGAGGTATCAAGCTAAGTACGAAGCACAAACTGGAATGGAGCAGGATATTCCATTCCCTCATCTGGACAAATCTAATCGCATCCAAACTCCCTAGTAGAGCATCGTCAACCAATGTCAATTACCGATCTGCTGCACATCCAGCCGCATCACAACCGCTCTGTGGGGGAAGTTCACTATTGTGAGCAGAAGAAAGAGAATCTAGCAGAATGCTAGGGGCAAGAGCCCACAACTTCTTGTTTATCCATCAACCACCCAGGGGAAGAGATACGTCATTTAATTGTGGCTTAACAAAATAGAAATATTCATATTCCAGTTATGTGGGCACATAATGATGTTAAACTTTTACATTCAATGTCGTAGATTCCGAATAACTTCGAATTCATATGTAACACAACAAAATAACTACAAATTCGTATGGAAATTTCACATAACTTCGCATTATTCCGATTCTCAAAAGATGAACAATAAGTTCCACTTATGTCCTTTAAGAATAGACATAGTATGCTTAATAATAACAAAGGTTATATTTCGTCATTAACAGAAGCAAGGATTCCAAAATCATACCGCGTACGGAATCTTTCAGCGTTCATAGTAAGTTCAACATTTGATTTCCAATTGTCAATAAAAATTTCATATAACACTTACAAAGAACAGAGCATTAGTGACAATAGATTATCAACAATAGATAAAATGTACATTTTTGTACTACTGACTCACAGTGCCTACAACGGAGTCTTGTCCTCCTGAAGTGGTGCCCTGTACACATATATAACTTAGTCATTTAGTTCTTTTTTTTCTTTCTTCATTATTCTTCACAAGCCACATTAAGCATCCATGTTATAACTACAATTTCCTCCATCATCAATATATATCTTATAAATAGAAGATTACATTCTTTGCACAACACAGTATGGAACTTATAATCAAATCCTTTGATTTTCAAGATAAAAGAATTGTATGGCATGCCTCCACAATTTTCCCAAAAATCCCTGAATGTCTAAGGGTTTCACCCCAAAACCAAACATTTCTATACTACATTAAAGAAACTCCATTAAATCATTCTCTTGATTTTAAATAACTGCAAGCCCACAAGTATTTGCAAAATTAATTTGGATGAAACCCATTCGGAAAACTCCACATTTTAGGTCACTAAAATTAAAATCAACATAGTTAATACCATCTCACAATAATCAACACATTCAACATAAACAACATGATCACTCAACATCATTAAATATAATCAACATAATTACAAACTAAATCCTTGAATCCCATTTCGACATTCCACAACAAGTTCATGTCATCCCTATCCTTAATAAATTATTTCCCCAATTTTTCCTTTACATTAAAGCAGAATTACAACATTCATAACAAAGTTCATTCGCAATTTTAAACATAATTTTAAACATTTCCAAATTCGTAATTAAAAACTTGAACACATATAATTCAATACCTCAATTTCAATTATTCTACTTTCAATTTTGGGACAAATTCATTGGGGTATCAATCATTAATCAACCTAAGGGTTTCAAGAAAATGAAGGATTTTTAACAAAAATTCACATTCTTAAATCAACACTTTAATTTCCAAATTTTCCCAATGATTCTACATCAAATAGGATTCACAATTCCATCATTTTAACCCATCAATTTTAACTTCCAACATCCTCAAAACTCAAATGCTCCGCAATCCCATAATAATGCCTTAGAGATAAAAATGAAAAGATTTTTGCATTAATATATTGAAGTTACATAAATCTATCCATTAGATGTAAGTTTGAGGAGATTTAGAACCCTAACCTCGAAGACAGAACAAAGGAGCGAGCTTTGGGAATGAGATTCCAACCTCAAATTTAACGAAATTCATCGGTTGGAATGTTGACCCTTTCTTGTTCTCGCATCCTATGATACAAGATCCATGGATGATTTTGTTGATAAAAAGGTGTGGAATTAAGGTTTTGGAAGCTAGGGTTTGGACATGGAAAGAGGGGGAAGAAGAAGAGAGGAAAAGAAATTGCAAATGGTCCAAAAATCCCCGTTTTTTAGAGCTGCTGTCCCGCACAGACCGCACGTGCGGCCGCTATTTCCCCGCACGTGCGGCTCTGCTTCCAGCACAGAATGTAAAACTCAAACGGGTATAACTTTCTCATTCGGGACTCCGTTCTAAGGTCGTTCTTGTGTCCAAATCGAACGCCCCGGAAAATAAATCTTTCAATGGTTTAACCTCACATTCAAATTCGAAAGTGGTGAAAAAGAAAAGGAAAAATGAATGAACGGCTGATTCGTAGGTTAAACATATTCGAATTAAAGTTTTTTGTTCCAATCTTACTTTACCATCATATTAACCACGACTCAAAGCAACACCCAAAATAAAATGAGGAGGTTCCCAAACATACAAATAAAAAATGTCAAAATGAACCCATGTGTCTCCTTATCAAGCAGATATGAATCCATAGTCATAAGGTTCACTTACTTAAACTTAAATTCCACGTGACATTTCATAATAAGCATATAAATACACATAATGAGGGACTGAACAATATATGGGAACACATACGAGGTTGGGTTATTACAGTTTCAGACTATCATCAAATTCCGTGATGTACTCCGGGATATACCTCTTCAAGGTCTTGTCAACGCTCCGAAGTATGAGTGTGCTCTACCTCAAGCTCAAGATCAAGTCTGGGCATCAAGCCAGAATGGCGATCAAAAGTGCTCCGCTGAGTACCATTCCTGCTAGAAGGCATCTTGGTTTATGTTCGCAATGAGTTCCTAAGAGATCGACTGCGACGATAGAAACTAGAGTAACGAATGGCTGTTGCCCTAGAACGCAAAGGTGTTCGATATTTCCGAGTCTAAAGTCTGGTTTAAATAACTGAGAGGCGTGTCCCTCGGCTTGAAATCTGTATGGAAGCCCCATAGGTTGAGATAGCATGTATCACCTCATTTTGCGATACTGAACCAACCTAATCTTGTCCTCATTGGAGAATAAGGGAAAGTTGTGAATATGATCAAGGAAAGAACAGGCAGCATCCAAGGTGTTCTACGTGAAGAACCCTTGTCAAGCGTTTCAGAACCTTCGTACTGTAAAGTGATGGTAAGTGTTCGAATGAGCACGATGGGGAGATCCGCATCAGAGGTAGAGCGGTTCATCGCCACTCACACCCACGAGGTGCTGTTCTAAAGTGCCGCTAGGTTTGTTTATTGGCATTCCTTAAACGTCATGTTATTGGTATTGCGTTGTAACCTATCAAAGTTTGTTTCTCATTCATGCACGATATTGTATATAACGGTTCATTTCAAAGGAAGTTCCATTAAGATCATTTACTTTATGTATAATCCATTCACACTTCACTCGTTAGTGTATCAATCACACTTCACTCACTTCATTCATTTATGGTATCGCAATCACACTTCACGTCTCTTAATCACATCTAAGTGTATCCATCACACTTCATTCATTTAGTGTTCAATCACACTTCCACACACTTTATTACTTAGTGTAATCCATCACACTTTCAACTCATTTAGTGTATCAATCAAACTTAACACACTACTTCACTATTTTAGTGTATCAATACACTTCACACACTTCACTCATTAGTGTATCAAATCACACTTCACTCACGCTGATTCACCCTAAGATGTGGTCATCACACTTCACTTCTCATTCGGATAGTGTATGAATCACACTTCAGTTATTTAGTGTATCATCCACAGTCTCCTCTCACTTAGTGTGTCCAACCACACTTCTTTCATTTTTTGTATCCATACACAAATCTCAATTTTCTCCGTATTTCACATTTATAACACTTTCTCTTGTATAATACACACATATTCTCATTTTCTGTATTCTCTATCACACAACATCCTCATTTCTGTATCTATCATGCACATATCATCTTCATTGTCTTTTGTGTATCCATCACACTTATTCACACATAGTGCTCATCTATCAACTTTCTGTTCATTTTTTTGGTAATCCATCATACTCTGTTCAACATAAAGTGCATCTATCAACACTTGTGTTCATTTTTAGTGAGTATCGATGCATACTCTGTTCACCTTAGTGCATCTATCACACTTTGGTGTCATCTTTTGGTATATCTATCATATCACTGTTCACATAGTGCATCTATCACAACTTGTGTCAGCCTTTAGTGTATCTATCATACTCTGTTCACATAGTGCATTCATTCCACTTTGTGTTCATTTTTAGTGTATCTACATACTCTGTTCCACATAGTACATCTATCACACTTTGTGTTTCACCTTTAGTGTATCTTCCATACTCTGTTCACATAGTGCATCTATCACACTTTGTGTTCATTTTTAGTGTACCTATATACTCTGTTCACTTAAGTGCATCTATCAACTTTGTGTTCACCTTTGTGTATCCATCACACTTGTTTCACTAGTGCATTATCACACTTTGTGTTACCTTTAGTGTATTAGCATACCTGTTCGCACTTAGTGCATCTATCACACTTTGTGTTCACCTTTATGGTATCCATCCACTTGTTCACTTAGTGCATCTATCATACTTGTGTTCACCTTTTTTTGTATCCATCACACCTATTCACTTAGTGCAATCCATACACTTGTATTTACTTTATGTATCCATCACACTTGTTCACGTTAGTGCATCTATCACACTTTGTGTTCACCTTTAGTGTATCAATCACACCTTGTTTACTTAGTGCATCTATCACGCTTTGGTGTTCACACTCTCTGTTGTGTATCATCAATCAGCACCTGTTCAACTAGTGCATCTATTACACTTTGTGTTCACCTTTAGTGTATCTATCATACTTTGGTTTCACTTAGTGCTCTTCAACACTGTGTGTTCAACCTTTAGTGTATCCATCACATTGTTCACTTAAGTGCATCTATCAAACTTTGTGTTCACCTTTCAGTATATCTATTATACTTGTTCAACTTAGTGCATTCTATCACACATGTCGTTGTTCACTTTTAGTGTCTATCATACTTGTTCACTTAGTGCAATCTATCACAGGCTTCGTGTTCCTTTAGTGTATCTAATCATACTTGTTTCATTAGTGCATCTATCACAACTCTATGTTCATCTTAGTGTAATCCATCACACTTCATTTACTTTAGTGTATACTATTCATACTCGTTCACATAGTGCATACTATCACACTTTGTGTTTCAGTTTTAGTGTATCTATCACACTTTGTGTGTAATACTATATACTTTGTTCAGCATAGTGGCCAATCTATCAACAACTTTAGTGTTCACCTTTAATGTATCTAATCATACTTGTTCACTTAGTGATCTATCACACTTCGTGTTCACCGCTTAGTGTATCCATCACACTTGCACACTTAGTGCATCTCTCACGCTTTGTGTTCACATTTTGTTGTTATCACATCACACTTTGTTCACTTAGTGCATTTATCACAACATTTGTGTTCACCCTTCCGTATTCCATCCACACGTTACTTTGTGTATCTATCACACACATTCACATTTTGTATTCCATCACAACATTTACTTTGTATCTATCAACAGGCGCTCGCTTTGTGTATCCCATCACACGTTTTACTTTGGGTATCTTATCACACGCATCGCTCTTGTGTACCCATCACACATTCACTTTGTGTATCTAATATAACTCGTTACTTTGTGTACCTCACATTAACGTTTAGTGTAATCTATCACATAATTTGCTTAGTGTATATCCACAACAAACTTCAGTTTCGCTTTGTGTATCTATCACACTTTGCGTTTACTTAGGTGTATGTAATCAACACTTTATTCGTATGGTGTTTCATCACAGCTCTCTTCACTTTTGTTGTATCTATCGCGCACATGTTACACACTTTGGTGTAAATCTATCACCTTTCGTTCACTTTTGTGTATCTATCGCACGTGCCTCGCTAATATTGCATAACTCTTCTACATCCTTTCTAACATTGTAATGTAGTTTGGTTTTGGCTTGTTTTAAAGCTGTTTGCATTTATTTATGTATT
>NW_021025296.1:423410-540910 GCF_004153795.1 Camellia sinensis
AACCTAGCTTGTATGCTTTGAGTGTTGGCTCCTCTACCATGCTCTATTTGCATCATTTCAATGGTTTGGCACCATTAGTTATGATATTTCAGTCCTTGTTTCATGCTCACATGCTTGCATCTTATCACTCCTTTAATGCTTTAAAAGGTTGGTGTTTTATGCTCCATGATTGGGTCATTATGCATGCCTTTAGACTTAGGCCATTTTGATGTCATCTAAGTGGGTTTTTGGGCTCATTTTAACATGTCATATCTCTGATTTTTGTTGCTTGAGTCATGCCATGTTTGGTTGTATTAGGTGTAGTGTAACACCTCTTCGGTGGCCTTGCATGCCTCCTGATTTTGCCCCTTTAATCTAGCTTGTATTGGCTAGTTTCGAGCTCACTTTTGGTTTGGATTAGACCTGCCTTGGGATTGTTTTAGGTCCCCATGGCCCTTTGAGGTTTGCTGCATGTAGTCTTGGTTCGAGTCTCATGGCTAGTTTCCAAATATTGGGCTTGGTTGCATGCTTTGCTTGATTTGTTTAGTTGGTTTGGCACCATTTGTAACATGATTTCAGAGCTTACAATGTATGCCATTTGTCTATGTTCATCCTCTTTTAAGTGTGCTTAAGGGTTGCCCTTTTGTGCTTAAAGTGATGGGCCATTAGCATGCATGTTTGTATGTGGTTTTGTCCCTTATACCTTAGCATTTTTGGCCACTGATTTTGGCATGCTTGAGAGCTATCCATGTTAGTGTAAGTCCATCTCACCATGTTGTTGCATGCTTGTTTCATTTTGCATGTTGTTGCATGCTATACATGTCGACATGTTTAGGTTGTATGCCTATTGCATATTGCATGTTAACATGCTCATGTTGCATTAGATTTGTTGCGCACTTCAGTTATTTGCATTCTTGCTTGCTTGCTTGCCTAGGTTGCATTGCATTGTGTGTGCATCCCTTGCCTCTTGATCAATCATGATAGAGGTTAGGGCCCTTTTATGTGTTTTGTGCATTTCATTTGATATTGAGTAGCACACTTGGCACCTTGGGCCATTATGCATTGAAATGCGTGATTGGTGGCCCGAAGGTCGAGAACCATACTCCTTTGAGTCTCAAACATGATGAGGAGGGTAGTGGTGCAAACATTGTTTTGAAATGCATTGCCATGTCTTGTCTGTCCTCTGTTGTAGTAAACCAGTATTCTGCAGAAAGAAATGGCCGGACGGCAACATTCAGTGCCGGCCGACTATCAATACCCAGCCGGTGATCTAATGTTTGGTCGATGACCGTAATTCCATGGTCGGTGGTGCTCCCTCTTGGTCGGTGGCCTCCCATAACTCTCAGGGAGTATTTCAGAAGCAATTAGGAAACTTGTGCAGTCTTCAGAAGAGGAAAATAGTGCAAACAGACGACCGGCAATACAGTGTGCCGACCGGCAAACAAAATTGCCGATGGAAGAAAAAGACCAGCCGGTGGCCTCCAGCCACTGCCGGTGGTGTATGGGGATGTCTCACAAGGCATTCCCTGCCCCTCTAAGGCAAAACAAAAGTGTTTGGTGCAAAACCAGACACTAAACAGCCGAGTTCGGGGATCCTGAGGCAAGGCGCGCGAGCCGAGGCCTCCGGGAACTCCAAACGAACACAAACATGGATGATCACCGAGTGTTCAAACGGTGACGTCCAAGTCTTGAGGACGGTCAAAAATGGGGTGTCTACAGTGACATAGTGGTGGATTTCCGAGCGGAGCCGAGTGTGCATGCATTCGTCCCTCTTCCCGATGCTGTTTTACTGCTTTCAGTAATTTAATTAATTTGTTCAATTAATTAAGGGTCTGTAATATTTAATTAGTTTGTTAGTTAATTAATTTGTATTATTCATTAGGACCCTCCAAGAGAGGGCAATTTTGTTAATAAGCGTGCGTATGTTATGCGTGTCTTCCAACCACCATTTCTTTCTCCATTTTACTTAACCGCTTATGATGGTTAGTTCTAGGGCACATTTCAATTAGCATCCTTATGCTATGCATGTTTGCATCATTCATCTGTATTGCATGCACCAGGCTCGGCGCATCATACTAACTACATAGTATTTCAAATTCCAAGTTAAATACGTGTATCGAGTTGTTGCATTTCACATGTCATCCTTAGATTAGCCGAGCCTATTCTAGTTGCATTTTGTATGCAATGCATTAGCCATCTTCACATAGACTTGGATCATACATTTGATTACTAACATGTTCCTTGTTTTGGCTCGGAGTACTCTGTGAGTATTTATGCTTTAACATCTTGCATCTGTGTAAGTGTTAACATGATAGCATGCTTACCATGAGGCCATTTGCTTATGTGATATAACTGCCTGAATGCCTGTGGGTGAAGGTTGGATTACTTGAATTGGATCAATTCATTGAAATCCGTGTTTTATCCTACTCGAGAGTAGCAAACCTCAAACCATTTTCCAAACAAAAAGGATATGCGATGCTTTGTTCCAAATTAGGCGATCTAGTCTATACTTGTGTGTTGTGCGCATCACATTGTAA
Organism: Camellia sinensis; assembly: GCF_004153795.1. Classification (NCBI taxonomy): domain Eukaryota; kingdom Viridiplantae; phylum Streptophyta; class Magnoliopsida; order Ericales; family Theaceae; genus Camellia; species Camellia sinensis. Next base: position 425,927 of record NW_021025296.1, read on the forward strand.
ATTCTAGCTAATTAACCAAAATAAGAACACATATGTTTTCAAAACTCAATATGATGCTTAGTATAGGCCGATCTTCAGATCGGGCGAGCAGGGGTGCTCATAGATGACCTTCCCCAATCGTACCCAAGTTCCCCAGCCGAGGCAACTTTGGTGATGACGGACACGTGGCCTTAGACAACGAGTCAAGGCTTCCTAAATTCCCCAAAATAAAATATTTAGGTGGCGACTCTGTATCTGGCAAAGCAGTCCATGTTTGGCACTTCTTGATCGTAGAATAACTATCCGGATTATACTCTTTGGTCCAATCTTACTTTACCATCATGCCACCACCTCAATCCATACCCCAAAATAAGATAAAACATTCTCAATTCCAATAGATATAGTTTAATTAAAACACATTAACCCCTAATTAAATAAGGATGACTTTTGGGGTCATTACACAAAACATGTTAGAAAGGTGAGCACAAAACATGACGCATACAAGGCCAATAAGGATGATTGTGCTACACCTATCAAAACCAAACATGGCATGACTTGACCAATGAAAAATAGAGATATGACATGTCAAAATAGGCCCAAAAACCGACTACATGGACTGATATGGCATGACAAATGCAAGTGTATGGCTACACTACATGGACTGAAATCACATATGGAATGATGCCAAATCATGAAAATGGTCCAAGTAATGTATGCTAATGACTTGGACACTTAAAGCTAACAAGCTAGAATGCATGGTAGCTATACAAAGCATTGCATATATGATCAAAACAACACCAAATAGAGCTTAAAGATGGCAAAACATGACTAAAAGTTCATTTGAGTTGAGCCAAAATATGCAAGCATGATGGTCCAAATACATGGTGCATGTAAAGGCAAATGAGAGGATTGCAAGACAAGTGTATGATGCATGCAAGAGGCTATCAAACAAACTTAAAAAAGAGGTATATCATGGCCAAATAACACCAAATACATGTTACCATTATGAGCCAAATATACAAGCAAATGAGACACAAGGAGAGAAGGGTGTCCCTCTCCTATTTAAGACCTCAAAACTACCTTTCCACCACTGAAAATCCTCTTGATTTCAGTCGTAGAAAGGTCATGCAAAGACAAGAACAAAGGCCAAAAGGGATGGCTCAAAATAAGGCCAAATAAGGCCTAAGAGGGGGTAGACAACCCCTGACCCAAAAGTGACCTTAAACAAACATCTCAAGCATGAAAATACAAATTTTTTTTCAGTTGGACACTAAGCTTAAAATAGTGTGCAAGTGTTGCTAAAAGCTTAAGAAAAAATGGGGAATAAAAGAGTAGTTTCTCGCCCTTGAAGAGCACTTCAAGAACACCAACTCTAGCACCTCCTTTTGATCAAAACCAACTCAAAAACTCTGAAATGAACTCCTTAGCACCTTAGTAACTAAAGGAAAGTGTAACACTAGGTGCCTTAGTGCAAAAATATGAACAAAAACACCCTTTAGAACACTATTGCACACAAATATAGAGAGAGAAAGAGATAGAGAGAGAGAGTGATATATGTCTAATGTCTCAGATTGTTCAACCTCTGGAAAGGGAGGGGAGGCCCTCCTCTTATAGGAAATCCAATTCCAAGCTTCTAAGGGAAGCTAAGCATAAGGATAAAATCCCTCCATACACGTGTATAGAGGGTAGAGTCTGTGCTCACCAGCTGGCACAGCTGGCATGCACAATGCCTGAAAAAGGCAAAGAAAAGGCCTCGGCCAGAAAATCTGGCCGATCTACCAAAACAATGGTCGGCCGACCAAATACAGTGCCGATCAACTAATACATTTGGCCAATGGCAAGAAAGCAAGGCCAGTGGCCTCAGGCCACGGCCGGTGGGTTGAGGAATGGCCAACAAGCCACTTCCTACCCTTAGGCGCAAAAACCACAAGTCCTTGGTCCACAACCAAGAACAAAACAGTCAAGTTGAGAGATCCTAAGGCAAGGTGCGCAACTGAGACTTCCGAGAACTCAAAATGAACACCAACATGAATGATCATCGAGTGTCCAAACGATGATGTCCAAGTCTTGAGGGCGGTCAAAAATGAGGTGTCTACAGTTGCCCCTCTTTGATAGAACTCGAAAGTCATAACAATGATGGTACTGAATGTCAAAGCCCAGAGACGACCCATTTTTGATGAGGCCAAAGACTTAGACAAAGCATACAAAATACAGATAAAGATATGCGCCCGAAGGCAGGGGCAAGATGCAAGAATAATGCACAAAGCCGAGCATAACTTATGATCATGCAAAGTAAGCTGTAACGAAGCAAAACATGCAATAGTTTTAAGCAAGCATATACAAATCTAACTACATTTCATGCAGAAAGGATGTAAGAGAATTATACAATTCTCGCTATGTCTCACGCGAAGTACATACAATACCGTCTGGTTTGTCTGGTCGAGCCAGCTTCAAATGAACGGTACATACAATATCGTGCCTAAAAAAGAAAGAAAACTTAACAGGTACAGTACTGTTAGAAACATGCATAGCAATGTAAGTGGAAAATGCGCGACAACACGGGTGAAGGGGTGCTTGATGACGCAACCTAAGTATGACGCATGACAATGCGGAAGGGAGTATGTCAATGCGAGGAGGGCATGCGTGACAACGCAAGCCGAGTAGGATGCATAACAATGCAATTTGAAACAAGCATAACAATGCTAGGAAGGCATGCATGACAATACAAACCGTGGGATGCATAACAGTGCAATTTGAAGCAAGCACATCAATGCAAAAAAAGGCACAAACACATGTAAGTAAAGCACGCGCGACAAGGCATACAGTGTGTGAAGCAAGAAAAACAATGTACACATGTAAGTAAAGCATACACGACAACGTATACAATGTGTATAAAAACGTGGAAATGAGCATAAACACATGTAAGTAAAGCACACGCAACAATGCGAGCAATGTGTATAGCAAGGAATGAAATGTACACATGTAAGTAAAGCACGCGCGACAATGTGTACAATGTGTAACAACGTGGAAACAAGCATAAACACATGTAAGTAAAGCACACGCGACAACGCGAGCATTGTGAATAGCAAGGAATGAAATGTACACATGTAAGTAAAGCACACGTGACAATGTGTACAATGTGGAAAATAAGAGAAACTTGAACACATGTAAATAAAGCAGACGCGACAACGTGTACAATGTGTGAAATAAGAGGAACTTGAACATATGTAAGTAAAGCACACGCGACAATGTGTACAATGTGTGAAATAAGAGAAACATGAACACATGTAAGTAAAGCACATGCGACAACGTGTACAATGTGTAAAATAAGAGGAACTTGAACACATGTAAGTAAAGCACACGCGACAACGTGTACAATGTGTGAAAAAAGAGAAACTTGAACACATGTAAGTAAACCATACGCGACAATGTGTACAATATGTGAAATCAGAGAAACTTGAACGCATGTAAGTAAAGCACATGCAACAACATGTACAATGTGTGTACTAAGAGGAACTTGAACACATGTAAGTAAAGCACACGCGACAACGTGCACAATGTGTGTAAAAAGAGAAAGGATTGAAACTACAAAGTAAGATGAAGCATGTTAAATGCAAGAACGAAACAAAGTATAACCACTACGTACTTGTTATAAACATGACAATACATTGTAATGCAACACATTTAAAGCGATTTGCGAAACTCGCAAGATACAAAAAGATACAAAGAAGGATACAACTTGCGCGTATTCGAGCATCGCGCATAGAAGGTGCAGTCCGAGGTCAAAACGGAGGCCGGTTAAGCTTAACAAATGCATTTCCTTACACTGTCTTGAGGAATGGAGGTCCCAAACATCATATTTGACCCAAACAAGGGTATAGGAGGTGCATCGACCACAAGGGGAGGCCACCAGCTATCCATCGGCCATCAAATGAGACAATCGGCAAAATATTTAGCCGACCGGCCAAAAATGGCTGTGTCAGGGCAGTTTTGACATTTAACCACGGGTCTTTAAATATAGGGCCTCAAACCCTATATTTTCACTTCCTCCTAACTCGAAAATCCATCATCTCTCTCTCTAGGTGATTTCCCAACCTTCGATCCTCGTTTTTCCTTGGTTTTCGGGCCCTTTTCATCGTTTAATTCACGAAACTCGTCCCGTTTCGCACACTTTGAACCGAACAAAACTCAATTTCGGTGACTTTTCCTTGGTTTCCACCACTTGGGGCTTGTTTTCCTCAAGTTTTCCGCGGTCTTCGTGCCTTTTCCCACACTCCGACCTTTTCTCCCATTTTCCACCCTCTCGGGGTTGACTTTTTAGTTGACTTTTGGCATTTTTGCTCGTTTTACACATTTTTGGCCATTTTTGCACTCTTTCTGAGATGGCTGACGACATTCCACTGGGTGGGAGTCCTCCAGAGATGGACGTGGACCCCGAGGTCGAGCTCCTACCTCTTCGCGTCCGACCATTTGATCCGGCGACCTACAGGCCAGCGATACATGTGCTTCCTCCTGAAAGCCTCCGCCACTTCTGGAGCTATGCACGAGGCGCGCCACTAGAGCTTCTATTGCGTGAGCTAGAGTCACATCTGTCTGACGGCGCCGCTGAGGTATATTCTTCCTCTGTTTCACTTTCTGCAATGTAGAACATATAACTGCGATAGTCGATTCCGTTCTTTAACTGCTTAACTCAGATGTACTGATACATCACATGTTGTATTTCACCGTGAGCACACCCACACCCGGTATCTGTTTAAATTTGAGCACACGCACACACGTTGCATCCTCAACTGAACAATTTAAACACATTAATAGATCAAATGCCGTAGTTCACTGAGAGCACACCCACACCCGATATCTGTGTAGACTCGGACACATGTACACACACTGCATTTTTATCAACTCCGAGCGCCTTCAACACTGTATTTCTAACACTACTTCACAACTGTTTATTTGAACACAAGGAGATTCCCATGGCTTCCGAGGGTATGGGAACACTGCCGCTCGAGGTTGGTACATGGAGCTACCCGATACTGTCCGTCATATTGTCGACCATCCTAGCTTTGGGACTTTCTGCATGGGACTCTTGTGCCTCACAGTGAGTAGGCCCCTTCTTGCTGCTCTGGTGGAGAGGTGGTGGGACACCACCGACTCCTTCCACCTTTCTACCACCGGGGAGATGACGATGACTCCTTTTCACTTCTCCATGCTCACAGGCATTGGAGTAGGGGGTGATCCGATCCCCTTTGACACAGATATGGACGAGTGGGACGCCACTCAACTACACTTGCTTGGCACTCAGCCACCTCTTGCTCGGGTAGTATTTCTGAGGTACTCATGGTTCGAGAATCACTTTCGGATCCAGGCGCCCACTACTTGGGAGGAGGAGAAGTAGTATGCCCGTGGCTTCATTATGTTCCTGCTGGGGAGCACACTCTTCGCTGACCGGGCGAACACCGTCGCCCTCTACCTGCTGAGCGCATTAGTGGACGTGACACGGATCCGTTGCTACGATTGGGGTGGTGCAGGCTTGGCCACGCTTTACGGATATATGAGCTCATCCTCCCGCTTCAACAGGTAGTTGCTTGGAGGCTATTGGCAAGCCGGGGAGGTACATGTTCCCTTTTCTGTCTTTTCAATTCTATTTTTCACTCTCTGTACATCACACACGCTGCACGCACGCAATCTGCTTTACACTGGTTGTACACTGCACACACTACACAATACACTACACGTACCGCACTCTACTTTATCTGTATACTGTTTTGTCTGATAAGCATACTCATATCTGTTTTGTCACACTATACAGTTGTGGGTGTATGCCTACTTCCCTAGGCTCGCCCAGTGCCAGATGAGGAGATTCCTCTCGGTGTTCCATTTTCTCACCGTTTCGATGTGAGATGCGAGCGGAGGCCACGGGAGTCTTTCATATTCTTACGCCGCTACTTTGACACCATCACCGCAGCCGAGGTATGTCAAACATTTCAATTTATTTAAGCTTCGCTTTATTTTATATTCTTAATATCAGTAGATAACAAACTGTATTTTATTTGCAGATCACCTGGCAGCCTTGGGCCCCGTTGCCTAACACAGTTCGGGAGCGGTATGCCGGTGCTCGAGAGACTGCCCGTTTCAAAGTTCTGCTAGAGGGCCCAGTCTGTCGCGCTTGGTACTTGGGTGAGCGCTTCTTGCGGCAGACCCTCGGCTTACCGGAGTAGGTAGTCCCGAGGCCGCCTTCCACCCATATGAGGCATACTAAGAGGTATCCCTTTGAGGAGATGATGGATTATATGATCGGCTGGGACTCGGAGGGCTTTAGAGACGAGGGCGATTACGCCGAGTACATTCAGGCTTATATCATGCGGCCTTTGACTGGTGCTCGTCGAGCTGAGCGAGAGAGGCCAGCGGCGCCAGTAGCGGAAGCGGGTGCACCGAGGGCACCTCTGGCCCGAGGCAGGAGTGGGTCCTGGAGGAGGCAGGGAGCTGGATGGCCAGAGCTGCCTACGACGATCACATGCCGAGAGCAGGGTGGGGAGACTTATCAGATCCCTTTCGCTCCTCCTCCTACTGATTATGAGCTTGTCGGAGTCTATGGCTCGACCCCGGTATGTACTACTACACTTTGCATTTTGTACGGTCATTTCAATTCATTTGATATCCCGTTGAATACTAATGACTTCAACCCTTTTGCAGGCTTCCGTCGAGTACACTCGCCACTCCCTGGAGTTGACAGCCTCAGCGGTAGGGATGCTGCAACGATGAATCGACTTGTTGACCATCTACAATATCCCGATAAGTTCTTTCAACTACAGTCTCAAACTCTGCACGATCAGCTTCATACATAATCTGATGCATCACACTATCCACACAGCAATTGATTCACAGCACTCACGGCACTGATACACTGTAACCCACATACTGTTCACAGCGTTTGCTCACGGCATTCATACACTGTTTTGCATAGCATGACTGATGTATTTGCTATTCGTCCTTTCCAGGCCGCATTCCATTCCAGCTGCGGGAGGTGCTCCAGCTGGACCATCTGTTCTTACTCGAGAAGGAGGGAGAGCCAGGCGGGGGATGACTATCCATAACCGAGGGAGAAATCGGCGCACCCATGCGGAAAGTAGTTCGCGAGAGCCCTCCGCTGACGATTTTGATGAGGAGGCGGCGTCGTCCCAGGGTGAGGCCGGAGACAGCTCAGACTCTGACTACAGAGATGGTGTTGGTGATCCTAGACCCTCGTCCAGGAAGAGGACGAGGACCGACTCCCGCACTTGAGACCACTGATGTTAATCCAGACTTTCTACTGCTTTTCTTCTTTTGCTCTGTTCAGACACTTTGTTGCTTTTCTCCTCTTTTTTGTTTTGCTCTATTTTTCTTTTTACTGGTAGTTTGCACACATTGTGCTGCCTCAGGCAGGTTTTATTTTCTCAAAACTATGTACTTTTTGCAAAAGACATGATGAAATGAAACAACTATTTTGTTCAAAAAGTGTTACATTTGTACATTTTATGCATCGCATCGCATCGCATTACACAACAATGTAAATGAGATTTGAACTTTTGAAAATTAAGCATTTGCACTGTAATAATCAGGTAGTGAACCGAGTAACGACAAAAACAACTCGATAATCAAAATAAAGAACCAGATAAGCTAACCAAGTGTAAATACAACTCGATAAGCAAAGCAAAGACTTAAAGAATGTGAAATAAAACTCGATAAGCAAATGTACAACAACTCGATAAACAAATTGCAGTAACGGGCGCAACTTCGCAAAATCATCACCGAAAGGCATTGGAAGTGGAATCAGGTACAAGTTCTCAGCATGTGCCACACACAATCAGCTCCAGGAACAAGAGGGAAGGCCATTGACCAAAGGGAAAGCCCACCGGCCATGAGAAATGGCCATCGGCCACAACTTTTAGCCGATTGGGCAAAAGAAATGGTCGGTCGGCACTAATTTTGGGCGATCGGCCAAAAATGGCAAGCACCTCCAGAATGTTGACACCTGTCTTCCATTCACCACCTTATCCTCTACAAAAGCCTCAGCTTCGTAGTTTTCCTCATTTCAACACTGTTTTACATCAAAATGGAGGCATTTCTCATCCAAAATCTCACAACTTGGATTGCCACCTTAGACGACTCGAAAAAGTTGAACTTCCGAGGCTTCGGCATTAATGCACTATTCACACTGGGTCGCACTCCGCTGCACCTTCCATTTCTCTATGCCGCGGCAAGATTTTGGAACCTGGTAACGCGCGTCTTTAGTTTTGGCAGGCAAGAGATGTGTCTACCTTTGAAGAATCCCAAGCTTTGATGGAATCCGAGCGCAACGAAGAAATCTTGCCCCAAGTTCGCTTTAGCCACGCTAAAGCCTTAGGACGAATGTTTGGGTTCACTTTGCACGACGGTTGGTCATTGATTTGTAACGGAATGCTGGACATTCCGAGTTTGATTCGTCGGTCTTCCGATGCCGGTGACCGTGGTGACCATCATTGGCAGGGCTTTCGGCGACATGCGCTTTGCTTGTGCATGCTGTCCCATTTCTTGCTTGACCCCAGACTCGGGAAGGTTTAGCACTCGTTTGATCGAGGTTACCCAAGGCTTAAAAGAGGGCAAGAGGTGTGTTGCCATGACACTGGCTGAGACATTGCTAGGCTTGGACACTTTCCATGGCCGGGAGATGACCAGATTCGCAGGGAGTCCACTACTGCTGCAGGTAATGTTTCCCACCATATCTCACAAATATATTGCTCACATCACTCGGCCCTTAGGCTCGATTTTTCTCTTAACACCCTTTTCTCTTTTCTCTCATCGTACATCTCTCTATTCTTTAATCTCTCATTTTTCATCCCTCCCCTGGTGTGGTTGATGGATAAGTTGCAGGTTGTGGACTCATGCCCAGCGTATTCAGCTCGCGGCTATTTCTTGCAACGATGTCTGGTCGATGCCCTTGATGAGGGATTGTGGTTCGACTGGATGTGCAGTTTGTCCATAGACCGTATTGCTTGGCGTTGTCTTTGGCTCAATCTACTGGTAATGAGCTACAGCATGTCCCGGCAGACCGGGATTCAGTTAATTGGCCTGACACACTGCGTGTTCTACTTCCCTTTCCGGTTCCAGTGCCAGTTCAGCCACGATCAGATTTTCCCGGTAGAGGGGATAGAGTACCCAGCTGTATTTCTGGTCCGAGGTGCACAGCTAGCTCGGCATGCCACGACATGGAAGACGAGAGAGCTTCTGGCCCTCGCTCCCACTTTCAGTTACACCCTTTATGATGAGTGCATAGATTGGCTCAATGAAGAGGCACAGATGGGGTCCACTTTGGCATCAGAGGCTTCGACCAGCTCTGGGAGGGGACACGGGAACACCTGACTATGCTCCGGATTTATTTGCTTTAATCAATACTTTCAAGTTTTCTTTGTGAATGTAATAAAAAGCAACTTCAATTTGTATGCAAGAGCAGGAGAACTCTGTATTGAAATCAATAAAATTGAAGGTTATGGGTACTGAAAATTTTTCTTTTGGTCCAAAAATGGTCTAAGTTGTAAGAAGATTAATTTGAGCAAAATCAACTTTTATTAAAACTTTTCAAAACCATTTTCGATATGGATCAGAACTGGACACGCCTGAGATCTGTCACTGAGATGTACAACTCCGGATCCCAGCAATTAGGAAGTTGCCCCTAGTCTGAGTAGCACTGCACCAGAGATTACAACCGAGCTCTTGAATGCAGAATAGACAAAGATGACCAAACATGATCACATGGACAAAGTTGATCGGGGAAGTGTTTATGGCTGGACTTCAGGATAAAGTTTCCTACGTATCGCAAAGATGGGAATCAAGTCATACATAGTTCGGCTCGGGTTCACACGTGTATTGACACTCTCCTTTTGCGCTCTAATTTTGGCCAAGGCTGCCTTTTTCGGGTTTTCAACGTTGCGAGCTCAATTTTTACAATTTCAAATTTTTTGTGCTCTAACTTTTGCCTAGGTTGCCCCTTCAGGTTTTCGGCCTAGCGAGCCCCTCAGGGAAAATATTTCTTCAACTTGTCCATGTTGATCGGTTGGGAGACCTCTAGGCCATCTAGGTCCATCAGAGCGACAGCTCCACCCGACCAGATAGACTTGATGATGTAAGGACCAGTCCAATTAGGTCTGAACTTGCCCCTAGGGTTATGGATGGGAGCTTGGTTGTCTTTGAGCACCAAATCTCCTTCCTTCAAATTCCTGGACTTAACTTTCTTGTTGAAGGCTCTGGCAATTCGTCATTGATAACCTTGAACATGGTACGGTGCTTTCAGCCTTCTCTCATCAAAGAGCATGAGTTTCTCGAATCTGCTCTGTTGCTAATCTGTCTCACCTATCTGACACTCAGCCAGTACTCGTAGTGACGAAACTTCAATTTTGATAGGTAGAATGGCCTCCATCCAATAAACCAATGAATACAGAGTCGCTCCAGTAGAAGTTCTAATTGACATCCGGTAACCCCACAGAGCAAATGGCAGCTTATCTGGCCAGTCCCGATAGGTTTCCACTATCTTCTGTAAAATACGCTTGATGTTCTTGTTGGCGGCCTCAGCTGCGTTGTTGGTTTGTGGCCGATATGTAGATGACTTGTGAAAAGCCACATTGTATTTTTTCAACAAGTCGATCACTTTCTTCTTGAAGTGGGAACCATTATCTGAAATTATGATGCTTAGTATAGGCCGATCTTCAGATCGGGCGAGCAGGGGTGCTCATAGATGACCTTCCCCAATCGTACCCAAGTTCCCGAGCCGAGGCAACTTTGGTGATGACGGACACGTGGCCTTAGGCAACGAGTCAGGGCTTCCTAAATTCCCTAAAATAAAATATTTAGGTGGCGACTCTGTATCTGGCAAAGCAGTCCATGTTTGGCACTTCTATCTCAAAAATCTGTTTTTCAAAATAATTTGCCAGATTTGGATTCTTTGGTGATTTATCAATCTCACATCGCACATTGTGGGATCAAATTAAGAACCGTGACAAATGAGTCCGAACTGTGGAAAAGCATAGGCCCCAATGGCGCGTCCACACTACCAAAGAGGTATTACACTACTCCCAAGACAACCAAACATAACATGTTTTAAGCCAATAAAAACAGAGTTATGGCATGTCAAAATGAGCTCAAAAACCCGCTTAGATGGCATCCCAAAGGCCTAAACATGATGGCATACACAATGACACATTGATGGGGCACAACATACCCACTCTTTAAAACATTAAAGGAGGTACAAGTGCAAGCATAGGAGCATACTATATGGGCTGAAATAACATGACATGTGATAACAAACCACTGAAATGGTCGAAATAAAGCATGCTAATGACTTGAACACTCAAAGTAAACAAGCTAGATTGCATGGTGGCTATACAAAGCATGGCATATGTGACCCAAGCAACCAAAATCAGACCTTAAGCATGGTAAAACAAAGCTAAAAGCTTCTCAAAGTTGAGCCAAAACATGTAAGCATGGTGGTCTAAACGCAAGGTGCATGTTAAGGCAAATGAGGGGATTACAAAGCAAGTATATGAAGCATGTAAGAGCCAACTAAACCCACCCAAAACAGAGTCATGGCATGATAAAACAACACCAAAAACTCACTGAATTGAGGTCAACATAGGCTAAGCAAACATGCTACTATGGTGAGCCAATAATGCAAACAAATGAGACACAAAGGGAGGGGGGTGTCCCTCCCCAATTTAAGACTTCCAAACCACTTCTCCACCACTGAAAATCCTCTGGATTTTAGCAGTGAGAAGGTCAAAACAAAAGGGTTCCAAAGCTCAAGAAGAAAGTCATAAAATAAGGCCAAATAAGGCCTAAGAGGGGGTAGACAACCCCTGACCCAAAAGTGACCTTAAACAAACATCTCAAGCATGAAAATACAAAACTTTTTTCAGTTGGACACTAAGCTTAAAACAGTGTGCAAGTGTTGCTAAAAGCTTAAGAAAAAATGGGGAATAAATGAGTAGTTTCTCGCCCTTGAAGAACACTTCAAGAACACCAACTCTAGCACCTCCTTTTGATCAAAACCAACTCAAAAACTCTGAAATCAACTCCTTAGCACCTCAGTAACTAAAGGAAAGTGTAACACTGGGTGCCTTAGTGCAAAAATATGAACAAAAACACCCTTTAGAACACTATTGCACACAAATATAGAGAGAGAAAGAGATAGAGAGAGAGAGAGTGATATATGTCTAATGTCTCAGATTGTTCAACCTCAGGAAAGGGAGGGGAGGCCCTCCTCTTATAGGAAATCCAATTCCAAGCTTCTAAGGGAAGCTAAGCATAAGGATAAAATCCCTCCATACACGTGTATGGCGGGTAGAGTCTGTGCTCACCAGCTGGCACAGCTGGCATGCACAATGCCTGAAAAAGGCAAAGAAAAGGCCTCGTTCAGAAAATCTGGCCGATCTACCAAAATAATGGTCGGCCGACCAAATACAGTGCCGATCAACTAATACATTTGGCCAATGGCAAGAAAGCAAGGCCAGTGGCCTCAGGCCATGGCCGGTGGGTTGAGGAATGGCCAACAAGCCACTTCCTACCCTTAGGCGCAAAAACCACAAGTCCTTGGTCCACAACCAAGCACAAAACAGTCAAGTTGAGAGATCCTAAGGCAAGGTGCGCAACTGAGACTTCCGAGAACTCAAAACGAACACCAACATGAATGATCATCGAGTGTCCAAACGATGATGTCCAAGTCTTGAGGACGGTCAAAATTGGGGTGTCTACAGTTGCCCCTCTTTGATAGAACTCGAAAGTCATAACAATGACGGTAGTGAATGTCAAAGCCCAGAGACGACCCATTTTTGATGATGCCGAAGACTTAGACAAAGCATACAAAATACAGATAAAGATATGCGCCCGAAGGCAGAGGCAAAATGCAAGAATAATGCACAAAGCCGAGCATAACTTATGATCATGCAAAGTAAGCTGTAACGAAGCAAAACATGCAACAGTTTTAAGCAAGCATATACAAATCTAACTACATTTCATGCAGAAAGGATGTAAGAGAATTATACAATTCTCGCTACGTCTCACGCGAAGTACATACAATACCGTCTGATTCGTCTAGTCGTGCCAGCTTCAAATGAACGGTACATACAATATCGTGCCTAAAAAAGAAAGAAAACTTAACAGGTACAGTACTGTTAGAAACATGCATAGCAATGCAAGTGGAAAATGCGCGACAACACGGGTGAAGGGGTGCTTGATGACGCAACCTAAGTATGACGCATGACAATGCAGAAGGGAATATGTCAATGCGAGGAGGGCATGTGTGACAATGCAAGCCGAGTAGGATGCATAACAATGCAATTTGAAACAAGCATAACAATGCTAGGAAGGCATGCATGACAATACAAACCGTGGGATGCATAACAGTGCAATTTGAAGCAAGCACATCAATGCAAAAAAAGGCACAAACACATGTAAGTAAAGCACGCGCGACAAGGCATACAGTGTGTGAAGCAAGAAAAACAATGTACACATGTAAGTAAAGCATACACGACAACGTATACAATGTGTATAAAAACGTGGAAATGAGCATAAACACATGTAAGTAAAGCACACGCAACAATGCGAGCAATGTGTATAGCAAGGAATGAAATGTACACATGTAAGTAAAGCACGCGCGACAATGTGTACAATGTGTAACAACGTGGAAACAAGCATAAACACATGTAAGTAAAGCACACGCGACAACGTGTACAATGTGTGAAATAAGAGGAACTTGAACATATGTAACTAAAGCACACGCGACAATGTGTACAATGTGTGAAATAAGAGAAACATGAACACATGTAAGTAAAGCACATGCGACAACGTGTACAATGTGTAAAATAAGAGGAACTTGAACACATGTAAGTAAAGCACACGCGACAACGTGTACAATGTGTGAAATAAGAGGAACTTGAACATATGTAAGTAAAGCACACGCGACAATGTGTACAATGTGTGAAATAAGAGAAACATGAACACATGTAAGTAAAGCACATGCGACAACGTGTACAATGTGTAAAATAAGAGGAACTTGAACACATGTAAGTAAAGCACACGCGACAACGTGTACAATGTGTGAAATAAGAGGAACTTGAACATATGTAAGTAAAGCACACGCGACAATGTGTACAATGTGTGAAATAAGAGAAACATGAACACATGTAAGTAAAGCACATGCGACAACGTGTACAATGTGTAAAATAAGAGGAACTTGAACACATGTAAGTAAAGCACACGCGACAACGTGTACAATGTGTGAAATAAGAGGAACTTGAACATATGTAAGTAAAGCACACGCGACAATGTGTACAATGTGTGAAATAAGAGAAACATGAACACATGTAAGTAAAGCACATGCGACAACGTGTACAATGTGTAAAATAAGAGGAACTTGAACACATGTAAGTAAAGCACACGCGACAACGTGTACAATGTGTGAAATAAGAGGAACTTGAACATATGTAAGTAAAGCACACGCGACAATGTGTACAATGTGTGAAATAAGAGAAACATGAACACATGTAAGTAAAGCACATGCGACAACGTGTACAATGTGTAAAATAAGAGGAACTTGAACACATGTAAGTAAAGCACACGCGACAACGTGTACAATGTGTGAAATAAGAGGAACTTGAACATATGTAAGTAAAGCACACGCGACAATGTGTACAATGTGTGAAATAAGAGAAACATGAACACATGTAAGTAAAGCACATGCGACAACGTGTACAATGTGTAAAATAAGAGGAACTTGAACACATGTAAGTAAAGCACACGCGACAACGTGTACAATGTGTGAAAAAAGAGAAACTTGAACACATGTAAGTAAACCATACGCGACAATGTGTACAATATGTGAAATCAGAGAAACTTGAACGCATGTAAGTAAAGCACATGCAACAACATGTACAATGTGTGTACTAACACCCTCTCGGGGTTGACTTTTTAGTTGACTTTTGGCATTTTTGCTTGTTTTACACATTTTCGGCCATTTTCGCACTCTTTTGAGATGGCTGACGACATTCCACAGGGTGGGAGTCCTCCAGAGATGGACATGGACCCCGAGGTCGAGCTCCTACCTTTTCGCATCTGACCATTTGATCCAGCGACCTATAGGCCGGTGATACATGTGCTCCCTCCTGACAGCCTCCGCCACTTCCGGAGCTATGCACGTGGAGCGCCACTAGGGCTTCTACTGCGCGAGCCAGAGTCACATCTGTCTTACGGTGCCGCTGAGGTATATTCTTCCTCTGTTTCACTTTCTGCAATGTAGAACATATAACTGCGATAGTCGATTCCGTTCTTTAACTGCTTAACTCAGATGTACTGATACATCACATGTTGTATTTCACCGTGAGCACACCCACACCCGGTATCTGTTTAAATTTGAGCACACGCACACACGTTGCATCCTCAACTGAACAATTTAAACACATTAATAGATCAAATGCCGTAGTTCACTGAGAGCACACTCACACCCGATATCTGTGCAGACTCGGACACATGTACACACACTGCATTTTTATCAACTCCGAGCGCCTTCAACACTGTATTTCTAACACTACTTCGTAACTGTTTATTTGAACACAAGGAGATTCCCATGGCTTCCGGGGGTATGGGAACACTGCCGCCCGAGGTTAGTACATGGAGCTACCCGATACTGTCTGTCATATTGTCGACCAGCCCAGCTTTGGGACTTTCTACATGGGACTCTTGTGCCTCACTGTGAGTAGGCCCCTTCTTGATGCTCTGGTGGAGAGGTGGTGGGACACCACCGACTCCTTCCACCTATCTACCACCGGGGAGATGACGATGACTCCTTTTCACTTCTCCATGCTCACAGGCATCGGAGTAGGGGGTGATCCGATCCCCTTTGACACAGATATGGACGAGTGGGACGCCGCTCAACTATACTTGCTTGGCACTCAGCCACCTCTTGCTCGGGTAGTATTTCTGAGGTACTCATGGTTCAAGAATCACTTTCGGATCCAGGCGCCCACTACTTGGGAGGAGGAGGAGCAGTATGCCCGTGGCTTCATTATGTTCCTGCTGGGGAGCACACTCTTCGCTGACCAGGCGAACACCGTCGCCCTCTACCTGCTGAGCGCATTAGTGGACGTGACACGGATCCGTTGCTACGATTGGGGTGGCGCAGGCTTGGCCACTCTTTACGGATATATGAGCTCATCCTCCCGCTTCAACGGGTAGTTGCTTGGAGGCTATTGGCAAGCCGGGGAGGTACATGTTCCCTTTTCTATCTTTTCAATTCTATTTTTCATTATCTGTACATCACACACGCTGCACGCACACAATCTGCTTTACATTGGTTGTACACTGCACACACTACACAATACACTACACGTACCGCACTCTACTTTATCTGTATACTGTTTTGTCTGATAAGCATACTCATATCTGTTTTGTCACACTATACAGTTATGGGTGTATGCCTACTTCCCTAGGCTCGCCCAGTGCCAGATGAGGAGATTCCTCTCGGTGTTCCATTTTCTCACCGTTTCGATGTGAGATGCGAGCGGAGGCCACGAGAGTCTTTCATATTCTTCCGCCGCTACTTTGACACCATCACCGCAGCCGAGGTATGTCAAACATTTCAATTTATTTAAGCTTCGCTTTATTTTATACTCTTAATATCAGTAGATAACAAACTGTATTTTATTTCCAGATCACCTGGCAGCCTTGGGCCCCGTTGCCTAACACAGTTCGGGAGCGGTATGCCGGTGCTCGAGAGACTGCCCGTTTCAAAGTTCTGCTAGAGGGCCCAGTCTGTCGCGCTTGGTACTTGGGTGAGCGCTTCTTGCGGCAGACCCTCGGCTTACCGGAGTAGGTAGTCTCGAGGCCACCTTCCACCCATATGAGGCATACTAAGAGGTATACCTTTGAGGAGATGATGGATTATATGATCGGCTGGGACTCGGAGGGCTTTAGAGACGAGGGCGATTACGTCGAGTACATTCAGGCTTATATCATGCGGCCTTTGACTGGTGCTCGTCGAGCTGAGCGAGAGAGGCCAGCGGCGCCAGCAGCGGAAGCGGGTGCACCGAGGGCACCTCTGGCCCGAGGCAGGAGTGGGTCCTGGAGGGGGCAGGGAGCTGGATGGCCAGAGCTGCCTACAACGATCACATGCCGAGAGCAGGGTGGGGAGACTTATCAGATCCCTTTCGCTCTTCCTCCTACTGATTATGAGCTTGTCGGAGTCTATGGCTCGACCCCGGTATGTACTACCACACTTTGCATTTTGTACGGTCATTTCAGTTCATTTGACATCCCGTTGAATACTAATGACTTCAACCCTTTTGCAGGCTTTCGTCGAGTACACTCGCCACTCCCTGGAATTGACAGCCTCAGCGGTAGGGATGCTGCAGCGATGAATCGACTTGTTGACCATCTATAATATCCCGATAAGTTCTTTCAACTACAGTCTCAAACTCTGCACGATCAGCTTCATACATAATCTGATGCATCACACTATCGACACAGCAATTGATTCACAGCACTCACAGCACTGATACACTGTAACCCACATACTGTTCACAGCGTTTGCTCACGGCATTCATACACTGTTTTGCATAGCATGACTGATGCATTTGCTATTCGTCCTTTCCAGGCCGCATTCCATTCCGGCTGCGGGAGGTGCTCCAGCTGGACCATTTGTTCTTTCTCGAGAAGGAGGGAGAGCCAGGCGGGGGATGACTATCCACAACCAAGGCAGACATCGGCGCACCCGTGCGGAAAGTAGTTCGCGAGAGCCCTCCGCTGATGATTTTGATGAGGAGGTGGCATCATCCCAGGGTGAGGCCGGAGACAGCTCAGACTCTGACTACAGAAATGGTGTTGGTGATCCTAGACCCTCGTCCAAGAAGAGGACGAGGACCGACTCCCGCACTTGAGACCACTGATGTTAATCCAGACTTTCTACTGTTTTTCTTCTTTTGCTCTGTTCAGACACTTTGTTGCTTTTCTCCACTTTTTTGTTTTGCTCTATTTTTCTTTTTACTGGTAGTTTGCGCACATTGTGCTGCCTCAGGCAGGTTTTATTTTCTCAAAACTATGTACTTTTTGCAAAAGACATGATGAAATGAAACAACTATTTTGTTCAAAAAGTGTTACATTTGTACATTTTATGCATCGCATCGCATCGCATTACACAACAATGTAAATGAGATTTGAACTTTTGAAAATTAAGCATTTGCACTGTAATAATCAGGTAGTGAACTGAGTAACGACAAAAACAACTCGATAATCAAAATAAAGAACCAGATAAGCTAACCAAGTGTAAATACAACTCGATAAGCAAAGCAAAGACTTAAAGAATGTGAAATAAAACTCGATAAGCAAATGTACAACAACTCGATAAACAAATTGCAGTAACGGGCGCAACTTCGCAAAATCATCACCGAAAGGCATTGGAAGTGGAATCAGGTACAAGTTCTCAGCATGTTCCACACACAATCAGCTCGAGGAACAAGAGGGAAGGCCATCGACCAAAGGGAAAGCCCACCGGCCATGAGAAATGGCCATCGGCCACAACTTTTAGCCGATCGGGCAAAAGAAATGGTCGGTCGGCACTAATTTTGGACGATCGGCAAAAAATGGCAAGCACCTCTAGAATGTTGACACCTGTCTTCCATTCACCACCTTATCCTCTACAGAAGCCTCAGCTTCGTAGTTTTCCTCATTTCAACACTGTTTTACATCAAAATGGAGGCATTTCTCATCCAAAATCTCACAACTTGGATTGCCACCTTAGACGACTCGGAAAAGTTGAACTTCCGAGGCTTCGGCATTAATGCACTATTCACACTGGGTCACACTCCGCTGCACCTTCCATTTCTCTATGCCGCGACAAGATTTTGGAACCCGGTAACGCGCGTCTTTAGTTTTGGCAGGCAAGAGATGTGTCTACCTTTGAAGAATCCCAAGCTTTGATGGAATCCGAGCGCAACGAAGAAATCTTGCCCCAAGTTCGCTTTAGCCACACTAAAGCCTTAGGACGAATGTTTGGGTTCACTTTGCACGACGGTTGGTCATTGATTTGTAACGGAATGCTGGACATTCCGAGTTTGATTCGTCGGTCTTCCGATGCCGGTGACCGTGGTGACCATCATTGGCAGGGCTTTCGGCGACATGCGCTTTGCTTGTGCATGCTGTCCCATTTCTTGCTTGACCCCAGACTCGGGAGGGTTTAGCACTCGTTTGATCGAGGTTACCCAAGGCTTAAAAGAGGGCAAGAGGTGTGTTGCCATGACACTGGCTGAGACATTGCTAGGCTTGGACACTTTCCATGGCCGGGAGATGACCAGATTCGCAGGGAGTCCACTACTGCTGCAGGTAATGTTTCCCACCATATCTCACAAATATATTGCTCACATCACTCGGCCCTTAGGCTCGATTTTTCTCTTAACACCCTTTTCTCTTTTCTCTCATCGTACATCTCTCTATTCTTTAATCTCTCATTTTTCATCCCTCCCCTGGTGTGGTTGATGGATAAGTTGCAGGTTGTGGACTCATGCCCAGCGTATTCAGCTCGCGGCTATTTCTTGCAACGATGTCTGGTCGATGCCCTTGATGAGGGATTGTGGTTCGACTGGATGTGCAGTTTGTCCATAGACCGTATTGCTTGGCGTTGTCTTTGGCTCAATCTACTGGTAATGAGCTACAGCATGGCCCGCCAGCCCGGGATTCAGTTAATTGGCCTGACACACTGCGTGTTCTACTTCCCTTTCCGGTTCCAGTGCCAGTTCAGCCACGATCAGATTTTCCCGGTAGAGGGGATAGAGTACCCAGCTGTATTTCTGGTCCGAGGTGCACAGCTAGCTCGGCATGCCACGACATGGAAGACGAGAGAGCTTCTGGCCCTCGCTCCCACTTTCAGTTACACCCTTTATGATGAGTGCATAGATTGGCTCAATGAAGAGGCACAGATGGGGTCCACTTTGGCATCAGAGGCTTCGACCAGCTCTGGGAGGGGACACGGGAACACCTGACTATGCTCCGGATTTATTTGCTTTAATCAATACTTTCAAGTTTTCTTTGTGAATGTAATAAAAAGCAACTTCAATTTGTATGCAAGAGCAGGAGAACTCTGTATTGAAATCAATAAAATTGAAGGTTATGGGTACTGAAAATTTTTCTTTTGGTCCAAAAATGGTCTAAGTTGTAAGAAGATTAATTTGAGCAAAATCAACTTTTATTAAAACTTTTCAAAACCATTTTCGATATGGATCAGAACTGGACACGCCTGAGATCTGTCACTGAGATGTACAACCCCGAATTCTAGTAACTGGAAAGTTGCCCCTAGTCTGAATAGCACTACATCGGAGATCACAACCGAACTCTTGAATGCTGAATAGACAAAGATGACCAAGATGATCAAATGGACAAAGTTGATCGGGGAAGTGATTTTGGCTGGACTTCAGGACGAAGTTGCCTACGTATCCCAAACATGAGAATCAAGCCTTACGTAGTTCGGCTTTGGTTCACTCGCGTATTATCTCTCTCCTTTTACGCTCTAACTTTTGCCAAGGCCGCCCTTTCTGGGTTTTCAACCTTACGAGCTCAATTTTTATAATTTCAAATTTTCTGTGCTCTAACTTTTGCCTAGGTCGCCCTTTCGGGTTTTCCGGCTAGCGAGCCTCTCAGGGAAAATATTTCTTCAACTTATCCATGTTGATCGGTTGGGAGAACTCTAGGCCATCTAGGTCCATCAGAATGACAGCTCCACCTGACCAGATAGACTTGATGATGTAAAGACCAGTCCAATTGGGTCTGAACTTGCCCAGGAGTCGTGGATGGAAGCTCGGTTGTCTTTGAGCACCAAATCTCCTTCCGGAACCTCAGCTTCAATAGGCAAAACAGCCTCCATTCCATAGACCAGGGAGTACGGAGTTGCTCCAGTAGAAGTTCGAATTGAAGTCCGGTAGCCCCATAGAGCAAACGACAGCTTATCTGGCCAATCCCGGTAGGTTTCCACCATCTTTTGCAGAATGTGCTTGATGTTCTTGTTGGCGGCCTCAACTGCTCTGTTGGTTTGTAGCCGATATATAGATGACTTATGAAAAGTCACGTTGTACTTCTCCAACAAGTCGATCACCTCCTTCTTGAAGTGGGAGCCATTATCAGAATAATCTCATTCAGGACCCCGTAGCGACAGATGATGTTATTTCGGATAAACTTAGCAACGTGCGACGCTTTCAACACCGCATAAGATTGGGCCTCAACCCACTTTGTGAAATAGTCTATCGCGACCAGAATGAACTCATGCCTATTGGACCCCTTCAGAGTGACAGCCCCGATCACATCGATTCCCCAAACTAAAAATGGCCATGGCGAAGTCATATTGTACAGCTTCGACAGTGGGATGTTCATGCAGTTTGCATGGATCTGACATTTGTGGCATCGTCGAACAAAGCCGATACAATCCTGCTCAACACACAACTTATGCATTCCCAGATAACCTCTCTTATACAGTTTACCTCCGCAAATGATGAACTGAGTAGCCATTCTTCTGATTGCCCTTTTATCCTTGGCATTTGCTCTTGGTGGATATGCTTCTTTCTCCAAGAAGTTCCATACATCGTGATACCAGAGATTCCCATCTTGAACCTCATCCATGGCAGCAATCAGCTCGTAAGCTAGCACAAATTTTTGGTCAATGATGATCGGGCACATCCGGACTCCGAAAGGGATGTCTATCATAGAGGATAGAGTTGCTAGTGAATCTGCAAGCCTGTTGTTCTTTCTTAGTAGATGAGCGAATTCTCAAACCGAGGAATCAACAAGTCCAAGGTCTGGTGGTAGATTCTCATCTTTTCGTCTTTGACTTTCCAATCTCCTTTTCCTTGAGATATAACAAGGTTCGAGTCCCCGATGACGTCCAACCATTTTGCCCCTAGTTCTAGAGTTGCTTCTAGTCCAGCAATACACGCTTCACACTCTACCTCATTGTTCGAGACTTTGAACCAGAGTTTGAATGCTAGAGGAATACAAGAATTATCGGGTGCTATCAGCAACACCCCTATCCCATATCCGTATTGGTTTGACGCTCCGTCAAAGTATATCTTCCAAATTCTTCTTCGACATGCAGAATGGCCTCGTCTAGGAATAGGTACTCAACTGCTTCATCACCTTCCACTGGGTGATCGGCTAGGAACTCCGCTACCGCTCTCCCCTTCACTAACTTGCGCATCACATACTTCAGATCGAATTCGGAAAGTAAAAGTAACCAACGAGCTAGCCTACCTGTAAGTGCTGGTTTCTCGAAGAGATATTTGATGGGATCTAATCTTCAAACCAACATTACAGAGTGAGCTAATAGGTAGTGCCGCAGCTTCCTGGTAGCCCATACCAAGGCTAAGCAAGCCTTTTCCAAGGGAGTGTAACGGGTCTCGTAATCCAGCATCTTCTTGCTCAGGTAGTAGATAGCTCTCTCCACTTTGTCCTCAGACTCCTGTGCAAGCATTCAGCCCATTGTAGTTTTAGTTACTGAAAGGTACAAAATCAATGGTTTCTCCGGCTCAGGCAGTGACAACACGGGTGGGTTCTGTAAGTATTGCTTAATCTGTTCAAAAGCAGCTTGGCGTCGGCCGTCCCATTGGAACTTCATTCCTTTCATTAGGAGACCAAAGAGTGGTTCACAAGTCAAGGTTAATTTAGCAATAAACCGTCTTACGAATTGCACTTTACCCAGAAAGCCTCGCACCTCCTTTTTAGTCCTCGGTGGCGGCATTTCTAAGATGGCCTTGGTTTTGGAAGGTTCAACTTCGATACCTCTCTGTGTAATAAAGAACCCCAGCATTTTCCCTACTGTAACACCGAACGTGCATTTCTGAGGATTCAGCCGCAACCGATATTCCCTGATCCATTGAAAGAATTTCTGCAAGGCGGTGTAGTGGCCCTCTTTTGCCTTAGACTTAACAATCATGTCGTCCACGTACACCTCAACCTCGTTGTGGATCATATCATGCAAAATCGTGGTCGCAGCCCGTTGATATGTAGCCCCAGTATTCTTCAGCCCAAGCGGCATCACCCTATAACAGTAGGTCCCCTACGGGGTGGTAAAAGTATTATTCTCCCGGTCTTCGGGTGCCATCAGTATCTGATTGTAGCCTGAGAATCCATCCATGAACGAAAGTAATGTATGCCCAGCAGTGAGGTCCACTAACTCATCGATATGCGGCAAAGGAAAGTCGTCATTCGGACTGGCTTTGTTCAGATCCCTGAAATCCACACATACCTGAATTTTGCCATCCTTCTTTGGCACCGGAACTATGTTGGCCAGCCCAGTTGGGTACTTAGATACCAGTAGGAACTTTGCATCAATTTGCTTGGTGACCTCTTTTTTGATCTTGATGGCCTAGTCGGGGTGGATCCTTCAGAGCTTCTGTTTGATAGGTCGGGCCTCAGGGTCAAGACGGATCCCGTGCTGTACAATCTCAAGATCGATTCCAGGCATGTCTTTGTAGGACCACACGAAAACATCTTTGAAATCTTTTAATAAAGCGACTAAGCGCTCGCGCTCCTCCGTAGACAACGTGGACCCGATCTGGACCAGTCGCGGGTCCTTTTCAGTACCAACATAATTTGGGTGATTTCATTAATCAAGGGTATAACAAATCTCTCCTGCTCTTGATCAATTAATTGTTGTAAAACTGGAGGAATTTCTTCCTCGTCATTTTCATCAAAATTTTGAAATTCCTGATTAATACAATAAATCAAAGGCACAGAAAAATACTCAAAAGCCACAGCCACTTCATTCTCATTAATCACTTCCAAGTTGCCTGATTCCTCTGTTACAATAGACTCAAAGGAAAAAGAAAAAGACGCCCTAGACAGGACTGTGGCATCCGGGTTGTCACCCCCAGGAATACCAGACTCAGACTCAGACTCAGACGAGCTGGAATCTGATTCTGACCCTACAGACTCAGTAGAATCAGATTTCGGATCACTACCTGACCCGGTGCTACTCGATAAGAATCCCTCCTCGTACTGCTAGACGAGGGAGGGTGTGATGGACGCATTCAAAATGTTTGCAGATGGGCTTGCAGCCACTTCATTTCTAATCATAGACACTGAGAGATCATCCCCCAAGCACTCATGTACGATCGGAGGATCTGATAGTAGACTAGCCAGTGCTACCCCCATTTCAATCTTGGTGCTCTCGGAATCCACTTCCTTACACTGCTCAAACTCAGCCGATGGGTCTGTCTGCTCTTCGACAACATCATCCCCGGACAATTGTAAATCAAAGAATATCTCAAAACCCGGCAGGCGTTTCTTCTCCACGTTCAGGCATGGCTCTGGGAAGCCGTATAATGGAAAGTCTTCCCCCTCCCGGACAAAGCGTCCATTCAGGGTACCCTGAATAGGCCGATGCATTAACTCAAAATGCCTCCCTGCCTGCTTAGCTCTGGCTCTCCCAGCCATCTCCTTGCCTTTCCTCACCTAATCCTCTTTGGTTGGCAGATAACCTAAACTAAAGGTGTGTGGGTTGTGCGGCACTCTGGCCAATACTGCAATGCCCTTCCGGCCACTACTTCCTAGCCCCATCCTAGGGACGTGTTGGAGTTTGTCCATGAGGTATACTGATTGAGCGCTGACATACACCCCTTCATCAACAGTAAAGATGTTCTGTACGACCTGGGCCTCGGCTAGGGCGAATCCTGATAGGAACACATCCTCCGTGCCATGCTCAATTTCCAAAACCAGTGTAGACACTTCTGGCGGCAGATGGATTGACGAATTCCCAAAAAAAATGGCTACCCCTTTCCCGTGGGGGTATTTTAACATCTGATGCAGGTGGAAGAAACCGCCTTTACTTGGTGCAGCCACGGCCGCCCTAAGAGTAAATTATAGGTCGCGGGAACGTCCAAGACATGAAAGTCAATCTCGTGATGTCCTAGACCAACCTTGGTCTGAATCTGCACAGTCCCCATCACTTCTTTGCTTGTATTGTCATAAGCCCTTATCACCTGGGCAGTTGGCTAAAGTCCATGGGCTTCAACCTGATTGCATATGTTGTCCTTGACGGGAATACGTTAATAGCGGATCCTGTATCGACAAGAACCACCAGTATCCACTTGTCTTTGCACTTCGCAGAGATGTAGAGCGGCTTGTTATGGTTTGCGCTCTCAAGCGACAGTTCCTGGTCAGAAAAGGTCAACATCGGGGAAGCTTCTCTCGAAAAAACCAATCCTACCAGCTGCTTAGGCGTGGTATCTATTAAAAGTTTGGCCTTGTCCACAACAAAAAGGACAGCTTGTCTATGGACTCGTGAAGCCATAAGCAGTCCCCAGATGGAGATGTCTACCTATATCTTCTTCAACTGTTTTAGCACAGCCTCCTCTTCGAGCAATTTATCCTTCTGCTTGTCTGCCTCCCTGTCTTTTTCAGATGTTTCTGGTTGATCTAAGTGCGGGGGCTTAAAATACCGCCCGCTCCTAGTCATGTGATCAACTTCGCCAATGTACCAGGTATCATCCAGCTTGTTACTCCCCCAGTCCTCATCTGTGTGGGAAAGACATAGATCGTTATCTTCCCACCACATGCCATCGGCAGCCGACATACACCTGTCCGGCTCTGTCACAACTATTCCGGTGCCCACAGCACCTTCTGTTCCCGTGCCCGCAGCATGCTCTGCTCTTGTGCACGCAGCACATTCTGTCCCCGCAGGGGCTTTGGCCTTTCTGACCCTCTCAGAATCTTTGATCCTTTCCCGCTCAAACTGCTTCAGCACAGATTGCTGTTCAACATCTCCTATTTTCAAATTGCCCAAATCCCGAGCGAAATTCTTAACACCGACGCTCACTGGTGATACATCTAGATTCCCGGCGTTTCCGGCCGCAGTTGATATCCCCGTCCTTAACGGACCCTGTTCTAGGTGAGGGTGTTCAAAAACATTCGGCTGGTCGTCAAGCCACCCAGTAGACTCCGCTACCCTATCCGAATCAAACCAATTGACTGTCACGTCTCCCGAGTCTTGTTCGTTGAAGAATTGAAGGTTCGCGATGTCCTCCTCCATATCTGCAAAGTCATCTAGCCCCTGATTGAGTCCATCCTCGCGGACTACACAAATCCCTACCCCTACTTGCAATTCCAGATTCGGCCGAGCCTGGCCTGCTGATGTAATGTAACCGCTCGGGTTGTACATGAAGCTTGTAGACTTTTCAGGCTCTGTATTTGCATTCTCGTATCCCTCCGCGATCAACACACTTTTATCTTCGACAGCGACCACCACCATTTCTGGTTGGGTTTAGGAGATGTCCAACACGCACAAGTCAGTCCTGTCGGGAATGAACACCTCCGGCTTAGGTAGGTGAGAAGGGGTCATATATATAGTAGGGTCGTATGGCACAACCCCAGTTTGGATCATATTGATGCGTTTGGGAGGTGGAGCTTGGTTATGTGGTGCAAGAGGGTTAGTTATGACATTCGGTTTCGCCGGAGGCACGATCACCCTGTTGTCGACAAGATCCTGAATCTCATGACGCAATCTATAGCACTGGTCGGTGTCATGACCATTCTGTTGATGAAACGTACAGTACTTTGCCGGGTTATGGGAGGGGAGAAGTTTTTTTGGCAATGGCCGTGGCTCTAGGGGCTTCAAGTGCCCATTTCTGATTAAAACCCCCAAAGTTTTGGACAAGGGCATATATAGTGAAGTGAAGGTTCTTTGGCCTTTGGGTGTGTATCTGGCTGTTTGCGAGCTACTACCGGACGCACCGGTGAATGGCGTAGCTGCAAGGGCTCTTGGGGTATTGGTGGTGGTAACCATATTCACATCTAAAGATCTGGCAGCTGCAGCACTGTTCGTGCCTGCATTCGTACTGTGGTTGCATGTTTTCTTGGGCTGTTCTCTCTCATTATCAATGTGGCCCTGCTTCATAGTGTCTTCGATCTGCACCCTTATCTCATGTAAATCTGCAAAGGTGAGGAGGGGGATAACGATCATCTTCTACATACGCTTGGGCTGGAGGTTGCGTACAACCACCAAATCTGATCTTTGTCAACAGGCCTGATGGTCATCGTTGAGGCCTTGGCCCTTCATCGGGTCACAAAATCGAAGAAGTTCTCCTTTGGTTCCTGCTTGATGGTCTTGAGATCACGAGTTGTGAGCTCGATCTGTGTATTGTAGGAGTATTAAGCTATGAAGGCCTCGGCCATCTCCTCCCAATTTCTCTTGACAGAATCTTTCAATTTTGCATACCAGATGGCCGCTACACCTGACAAGGTCCGGGTAAACGAAGAAAGTTTTTGCAATCTGTATAGGCCCATCGTCCTCAGTATATCTGAAAACAACCATAGATGCACCATAGGATCCCCAGACCCGTCAAAGCGGTCGATCTGTGGCATTTTAAACCGATCTGGCAACGTCACGGCCGAGTCAGTATAACCATCCTCTATATCTCGAACGGACTTCACACCCTGGGATTTCTTGAACAGCTTTTCAAGCTTGCTCACTTTTAATGCTGTGGGGTCCACTTCAAACTCAAAGGGAGAATCTGGTAGGTTGGTAGGTGTTTTGCATAGCTGGGGTAGGATTGGGGGCAGAGTCGACCCCGTTGGAATGTTTGTATCTCCCTAGACATTTGGTGTCTTCCTGGGTGTCGGAACTCCTGGTGGGGAAGGAACTTGGTGTGAGGCAGATGCTCCGGTTTGCTGCTCTAACCTGGCGATCAACTCTACCTGTTGGGCCATGGCCTCGGCCTGTTTTTTGGCAAATTCTGCTTGGCGGGTAGCATCCTGCTGCATAGTTTTCATGCTTTCCTAGAGCTGACGCATCATCTCCTCCACTCCTGCCATGTTACGCTGATCTAGCTGAATAACTGGTATATCTATCCCTATAGTAGAAACTAAGACCTCAGCCTGACTGTCTACTGATGGGGTAAACCACTGATCTGGCGACCGCAGTATCGATATACTGCGTCCTCTTGACCTCTGTCTGGCAACCGGGGGTAAAGAAAGGAACACTGCTTGTCCGTCTATCAGATCCCTAGATCGATTAAGTCTACAACCTCTAACCCAGAGTGCTCGGGGGATATCTGCCTGGTCGGAATCAATGATGCGAAACTACCTTGCAAAAAGATAAATAAAGCATAATAAGGAAATAATGAACAGAAAAACGGGCAGCATAACTGCTTAAATAAAGGTAACACACAGTCGGCAAATATAAACTGAATGGACTATTCTCAACCACTGCCCCAAATCTGACTCTGATACTCGCAGATAACTGATCCTTAAACACTGATGCCTGCAGGCCTGATACCCAGTCTTGCAAACTGATACATGCGACCCTGTAGAGGCACACTCTAAAAAAAAAAAGCACATAGCAAGCAAGTGAGAGAAAAAACACCCCTATGGAAGGGTAGGGTTTTCCTGTCCCAGTTTCATCAAGAACTAGGGTTTCACTGTGCACGTAGTGGTTTCAAACAACCTACAACCGGGTAAGCAACCTATCCTAGTTTGGAATGGTCACTATGGATTCCGATATGCACTAGGTCCAATGGTCAAAAAGGGTGCCCCTGAAAAAATCGGGGTTTGTGTTCCCATCGTGGCAGAGCCTGTAATCGGTCAACCTTATGGCACGCTTCTCAAAGCGAGCCTCCGACAAACCATTTAGGAATAGCAGATGGCAAACACGGTGTCCTAGGCGCACCAATTCAAATGCAATGCAAAGAGACACATAAGTGTAATCAAAAGAAGATATCATGAGTTCGAGTCAAGTTCTCTAAATCCCCAGTGGAATCACCAGAAACTGTAGACGCGCCTCGACGGCCTCATGCTTCGACAGTTTAGACTCATTTGTCACGGTTCTGAATCTAATCCCGCAAAGTGTAATGCGAGACCGATAAATCACCAAAGAGTCCAAATCCGACAAATCGTTTTGGAAAACTAATTTTTGAGAAAGATGTGCCAAACATGGACTGCTTTGTCAGATACAGAGTCGTCACCTAAATATTTTATTTTGGGGGAATTTAGGAAACCCTGACTCGTTGCCTAAGGCCACGTGTCCGTCATCACCAAAGTTGCCTCGGCTCGGGAACTTGGGTACGATTGGGGAAGGTCATCTATGAGCACCCCCGCTCGCCCAATCGAAGATCGGCCTGTACTAAGTATGATATTTTGTTTTGAAAACACATGTGTTCTTATTTCGGTGTATTAGCCTAGAATTACTATGTGATGCGCACAATACACAAGGATAGACTAGATCACCTAAGTTGGAACAAAACATCTCATGTTTGTTTTTGAAGTTGGTTTGAAGGTGCTACTCGCAAGTAGGCTAAGACGTGGATTTGCCACCCTCGAGTGGGCTTAGAAAAACATGATTTTGCCACGATCAAGTGGGCTTAAAACTCGCATTTCAATGAATTGTTCCAATTCAAATAATCTAACCTTCACCCACCAGCATTCAAGCAGTTATACACATAAGCAGTTAGCCTCATGGCAAGCATGCTATCATGGAAACACTCACACTCATGCAAGATGCTAAAGCATAAACACTTACAGTGTACTCCAAGCGAAAACAACAACTAGTTAGTAATCATGTATGATCCTAGTTTATGTTAAGATGGCTAATGCAACACATGCAAAATGCAACTAGAATAGGCTTGGATAATCTAAGAATGGCATGCGAAATGCGACAACTCGATACACGTATTCAAGTTGGAATTGAAATACTATGAAATTAGTATGTTGCGCCGAGCCCGGTGCGTGCAATACGAATGAATGTATGCAAACATTCTAACATAAGTATGCTAATTGAAACATGACCTAAAACTAACCATCAAAAGCAGGTAAGTAAATGGGAGAAAGACGTGGGGTTGGAAGACATTCACACACGCACGCACAATTATTGCAAATTCGCCCTCTCGGCGGAGGATCCGAATAATACAAACTGATTAACAAATCAACTATCCTAGCTAATTAATTATAAAAAACTCTTAATTAATTAACAAATTAATTACAAAACAATCTAAGTATGAAACTAAAAAGGCCGCCGCAGCTCCGCCTCTGAATGATTGAATGATGCAAGCTCGATTGCCTCGCTCAGAAACTCGTTGCCATGCCGCATGTTGCCTCTGCTCGCACTGTTCTGCATCTCTAAAAATTGTGAAAATCCTTGGGATGCTTCTGAAACACTCCCTAAGAACTCTGGAAAGTCACTGGCCAAGAGATGAAGTCACTGGCCATGGGAAAATGGTCACCGACCAAAAGTGGAGCTCCTGGCCAGATTAAATTAGCTGGCCGGCACTGAAGATGACCGACCGGCCATATCTTCCTGCAGAATTCTGTTTTTGCTGCAGCAAAGGACAGACAGTGCATGGCAAGGCATTTACAAGACAATGTGTGCACGACCACCCTCCCTATCATACTATGAACTCAATTAAGTATGGCTCTTGACCCTCGGCCCACCAATCACGCATTCCAATGCATGATGGTAAAAGGAGCCAAGTGTGCGAATTAATGTGGAATGAATGCAATAAAATGCATGAATGCCTAGAACTCTATCATGTTGGATCAAGAGTGTCAGCGACCGAGGATTAAGGTACATTTCATTACTTCGAGTATGAAATGTCCCTCAGTCCTCGTGTTTGGTTTTGACACCCCAAACCAAACACAATGCAATGTATGCAAGTTAACCACAATGTGACTCAAGTATGCAAACAAAGCTTAAGGTAGCAAACATGCCAAAAGCAATGCAACCTAAACAAGTAAACATGCAACGTTCCAAGCATTCAAAATGCAATGTATCAACATGGAACAACATGCAATGGAACTAGCATGCGACAACGTGCAAGACAAGCATGCAACAACATGCGGAGATGGACTTAAACCGAAATAGGAAGACCTCAACCATACCCAAAACAGTGGCCAAAGTCATGAATTGGGAGCATGGAAATGCAAAACGAGCATGCAAATGCAAATGGTCCAACACTTAGGCAACAATGCATAATCTTCAAGCATGAGCAAGATGTGATAAACATGAGAATATGGCAATGCATTAAGCTCTGAAATCATGTGAGGAGTGATGCCAAACCAACCAAACAAAACAGATGTAGTATGCAAGGAGGCCTAAAGGTAAGGCTAGTGAAGGGACTTGAACCAAAGCTACACAAAACAAAGGGCATATGGCAAGCATGACCACAAAATAGGCCTAAAGCATGGCAAAGTAAGCCTAAAACATGCAATGACCAAAGCCAAAACAAGCTAAGACAAATGGGCAAGAACATGAGGCATGTAAGGCTACCAAAGAGGTATTACACTACACCCAAGACAACGAAACATAACATGTTTTAAGCCAATAAAAACAGAGTTATGGCATGTCAAAATGAGCTCAAAAACCCGCTTAGATGGCATCCCAAAGGCCTAAACATGATGGCATACACAATGACACATTCATGAGGCACAACCTACCAACTCTTTAAAACATTAAAGGAGTTACAAGTGCAAGCATAGGAGCATACTATATGGACTGAAATAACATGACAAGTGATGCCAAATCACTGAAATGGTCAAAATAACGCATGTTAATGACTTGAACACTCAAAGCTAACAAGCTAGATTGCATTGTGGCTATACAAAGCATGGCATATGTGACCCAAGCCCCAAAAATTAGACCTCAAGCATGATAAAACAAAGACAAAAGATTCTCAAAGTTAAGCCAAAACATGTAAGCATGGTGGTCTAAACACAAGGTGCATGTTAAGGCAAATGAGGGAATTACAAAGCAAGTATATGAAGCATGTAAGAGCCAACTAGACCCACCCAAAACAGAGTCATGGCATGCTAAAAAAAAAACCAAAAACGCACTGAATTGATGTCAACATAAGCTAAGCAAACATACTATTATGGTGAGCCCATAATGCAAGCAAATGAGACACAAAGGGAGGGGGGTGTCCCTCCCCTATTTAAGACTTCCAAACCATTTCTCCACCACTGAAAATCCTTTGGATTTTAGTGGTGAAAAGGTCAAAACAAAAGGGTTCCAAAGCTCGAGAAGAAAGTCACAAAATAAGGCCAAATGAGGCCTAAGAGGGGTTAGACAACCCCCGGCCCAAAAGTGACCTCAAACAAACATCTCAAGCATGAAAATATAGAACTTTTTCAGTTGGACACTAAGCTTAAAACACAGTGCAAATATTGCTAAAAGCTTAAGCAATAATGGGGAATAAAAGAGTAGTTTCTCGCCCTTGAAGAACACTTCAAGAACACCAACTCCAGCACCTCCTTTTGATCAAAACCAACTCAAAAACTCTAAAATCAACTCCTTAGCACCTCAGTAACTAAAGGAAAGTGTAACACTAGGTGCCTTAGTGCAAAAATATCAACAAAAACACCCTTTAGAACACTATTGCACACAAATATAGAGAGAGAAGGAGATATAGAGAGAGAGTGATATATCTCTAATGTCTCAGATTGTTCAACCTCTGGAAAGGGAGGGGAGGCCCTCCTCTTATAGGAAATCAAATTCCAAGCTTCCAAGGGAAGCTAAGTGTAAGGATGAAATCCCTCCATACACGTGTATGGAGGGCAGAGTCTGTGCTCACCAGCTGGCACAGCTGGCATGCACAATGCCTGAAAAAGACAAAGAAAAGGCCTCGGCCAAAAAATGTGGCCGATCGACCAAAACAATGGCCGGCCGACCAAATATAGTGCCAATCGACCAATACACTTGGCCGGTGGCAAGAAAACAAGGCCAGTGGCCTCAGGCCATGGCCGGTGGGTTGAAGGATGGCCAACAAGCCACTTTCTACCCTTAGGCGCAAAAACCACAAGTCCTTGGTCCACAACCAAGCACAAAATAGTCAAGTTGAGAGATCCTACAAACATGGATGATCATCGAGCGTTCAAATGATGACGTCCAAGTCTTGAGGATGATCAAAAATGGGGTGTCTACAGGGATGGAGGCCTTTCTACCTATCAAAATTGAGGTTCTGTCATTACGAGTACTAGCTGAGTGTCAGATAGCCGAGGCAGATTGGCAGCAAAGCAGGTTTGAAGAACTCATGCTCTTTGATGAAAGAAGGCTGAAAGCACTGTACCATGTTTAGGGTTATCAACGACGAATAGCCAGGGCTTTTAACAAGAAGGTTAAGTCCAAAAATTTGAAGGAAGGATATTTAGTGCTCAAGGACAACCGAGCTCCCATTCACAATCCTAGGGGCAAGTTCAGACCTAATTGGACTGGTCCTTACTGTAGACACCCCATTTTTAACCATACTCAAGACTTGGACGTCACCATTCGAACACTAGGTGATCATCCATATTCGTGTTTGTCTTGAGTTCTCGGAGATTTCAGTCGCGCGCCTTGCCTCAAGACCTCTCAACTTGTTTGTTTTGTGCTTGGTTATATACCAAACACTTGTGTTTTTGCTTCTGAGGGCAGGGAATGGCTTGTTGGCCATCCCCACACCTCACTGGCCTTGACTTGAGGCCACCGGCCCTGTTTTCTTGCTACCGGCCAAATATTTTGGTCAGTCGGCAATGTTTTTGGTCGGTAGGCCATTTTTGTTGGTCAATTGGCCATATTTTCCAACCGACCCTTGTTCATCTGCTTTATGTAGATATTTAGTCCAAGCTGGCACAGCTGGCAGGCATAATTCACCCCCTCCATACACGTGTATGGAGGGATTTACCTCTTGGGTTAGCTTCTCTTAGAAGCTTTAGGATTGAACCTCTATAAGAGGAGAGCCCCTCCTCCCTCCTCCAAGGTTCCAGTGGTCCAAAATTAGGGTTAGAAATAGTTGTATCTATCTATCTCTATATCTCCCTCTTTTTACATATTTGTGTGTGTATAAGGTTGTTTTGTTCATACTTTTGCACATAAACACCTACAATTACACCATCCTCTTGGAGCTGAGGTCCTTGGAGGTTGATTTTGGTGTTCTTGGGTTGCTTTGGACTCAAAAAACCTGCTGGACCATTGTTCTTGAATAAGGTCTACAAGGGTGAGTGTTCTTGCTTCAGTTTCCCCATTTTTGCACAAACTTTTAGCCTATCTTGATTATTGTTTTAAGCTTTGACTAGAACTGATAAAAGTTCTAACTTTGTGTGTTTTAGAACTTTGCTTAAGGTCACTTTGAGGTTCGGGGTTGTCTCCCCCCTCCAAGGCCTTGTTTTAGGCCATACCTTTTGGCCATTGTACTTAGCTTTGCATGACCTCTCTACCACTGAAATCCAGAGGATTTTCAGTGATGGAGAGGTGGTTTCGGTGTCCTAAATAGGAGAGGGTCATCCCCTTTCCTTGTTGTCTTTGATGCTTGCACAAATGGCTTGTGTTGTAGCTTGTATGCCTAGCTTTCTTTAACTTCATTTCAGTAGGTATTAGGCTTTGTTTTGCCATGTTATACCTCTGTTTTAAGTTGGTTTAGACATGTCATGTATGCTTCGTACACTTGTCCTGTAATCTCATGTTTTAGCCTTAACATGCATCATG
This sequence comes from Camellia sinensis, assembly GCF_004153795.1. Taxonomy (NCBI): domain Eukaryota; kingdom Viridiplantae; phylum Streptophyta; class Magnoliopsida; order Ericales; family Theaceae; genus Camellia; species Camellia sinensis. Next base: position 460,386 of record NW_021025296.1, read on the forward strand.
TTGTAACATGTGTTTTTAGCATGATTTTGGCTCAATCTCATGAAGCTTCTAGCTTTGTTTTAACATGCTAACACTCTGATTTTTGTTGTTTTGGTCGTCCATGACTTGCTTTGTATAGCTACCATGTAATCTTGCTTGTTAGCTTCGAGTGTTGAATCCTTTAGCATGCTCCATTTGGATCATTTTAGTGGTTTGGCACCACTTATAATGCTATTTCAGTCCATATGTTATGCTTGCATGCTTGCATTTATAACTCCTTTAATGCTTTAAAGATTTAGGGTTGTATACCTCATGGATGTGTCATTGTGTATGCCATCATGTCTAGGCATTTGGGATGACATCTAAGTGGGTTTTTGGGCTCATTTTAGCATGTCATATCTCTTATTTTGGTTGCCTAAATCATGCCATGTGTGGTTGTCTTACGGGTAGTGTAACACCTCTTTGGTGGCCTTGTATGCCTCATGCCTTGCCCCTTTTGTTTTAGCTTGTTTTAGCTTTGGCCATTACATGTTTTAGGCTTACTTTGGCATGATTTGGAACTATTTTAGTCCACTTTGGTCATTTGCTTCATGTGTCACATGATCATGGTTTGAGCCTTTGGGCTAGTTTCAAGCTTTTTGTACATGACTTGTTTGCATTATTAGGTTGATTTGGCATCATCCTTTGCATGTTTTTAGAGCATTAAAATGCTTGCCATATGTCCATGTTTGTCCCTTTTAAGTGTCCTTAAAAGTTGCCCTTTTATGCTTAAGTGTTGGAGCATTATACATGTATGTTTGTATGTGACTTTGTCCCTTATCCCTTAGCATATTGGCCGCTGATTTGGGCCTATTTGAGAGCTGCCCATATTGGTTAAAGACCATCCTTTGCATGTTGTTACATGCTTGCCTTGCATGTTGTCGCATACTTGGCCCCTTTGCATGTTGTTGCATGCTATGTATGTTTGTACATCAAGATGATAGGACTATTAACATGTTGTTGCATGTTTAAGTGATATTGCATTTGGCATGCATCTTTGATTAAGTTGCTTAACATGTTGCTACATGTCTTGCATGTTTGCATGTTTAAATTGCATCTTGCATGCTTGTTAGCTTGCATACTTGTTACATACTTGCATGTTTGCATGCTTGTTCACATGCTCATATTGCATGCTTAGCTTGCATGTCTAGGTTGCATAGCATTATGCGTGTTTGCATCCCTTGCCTTTTGATCAATTATGATGGAGGTTAGGATCATTGTGTGTTTGTGTGCATTTCATTTGATATCAAATTGCACACTTGGCATCTTGGGCCGTCATGCATTGAAATGCGTGATTGATGGCCCGAGGGTCGAGAACCATACTCTTTTGAGTGTCAAACATGATGAGGAGGGTGGTGGTGCAAACATTTCTTTGAAATGCATTGCCATGTCTTGTCTGTCCTCTGTTGCAGCAAACCAGTATTCTACAGGAAGAAATGACCGGTCGACAACTTTCAGTGCCGGCTGACTATGAATACCCAGCCGGTGATATAATTTTTGGTCGATGACCATAATTCCATGGCCGGTGGTGTTTCCTCTTGGTCGGTGACCTCCCACAGTGCTCAGGGAGTACTCCAGAAGTAACCTTGAGACTTGTGCAGTCCTCAGAGGTACAGAGCAGTTTAAACAGAGGTAACATGTGACATGGCGGTGGATTTTCGAGCGGAGCCGAGCGTGCATGCATTCGTCCCTCTTCCCGAGGCTGTTTTACTGCTTTCAGTAACTTAATTAATTTGTTTAATTAATTAAGGGTCTGTAATATTTAATTAACTTGTTAGTTAATTAATTTGTATTATTCATTCAGACCCTCCGAGAGAGGGCCATTTTTGTAATAAGCGTGCGTGAGTGTGATGCATGTCTTCCAACCCCCATTTCTTTCTCCCTTTTACTTAACCGCTTATGATGGTTTGTTCTAGGGCACATTTCAATTAGCATCCTTATGCTATGCATGTTTGCATCATTCATCTGTATTGCATGAGAACCATGCTCTTCTAAGTCTCAAACATGTTGAGGAGGGTGGTGGTGCATAAATTGCTTTGAAAATGCATTGCCATGTCTTGTCTGTCCTCTGTTGCAGCAAACCAGTATCCTACAGGAGGAAATGGCCGGTCGGCAACTTTAAGTGCCGGCTGACTATCAATACCCAGCCGGTGATCTAATTTTTGGTCGATGACCATAATTCCATGGCCGGTGGTGTTTCCTCTTGGTCGGTGACCTCCCACAGTGCTCAGGGAGTACTCCAGAAGTAACCTTGAGACTTGTGCAGTCCTCAGAGGTACAGAGCAGTTTAAACAGAGGTAACATGTGACATGGCGGTGGATTTTCGAGCGGAGCCGAGCGTGCATGCATTCATCCCTCTTCCCGAGGCTGTTTTACTGCTTTCAGTAACTTAATTAATTTGTTTAATTAATTAAGGGTCTGCAATATTTAATTAACTTGTTAGTTAATTAATTTGTATTATTCATTCAGACCCTCCGAGAGAGGGCCATTTTTGTAATATGCGTGCGTGAGTGTGATGCATGTCTTCCAACCCCCATTTCTTTCTCCCTTTTACTTATCCGCTTATGATGGTTTGTTCTAGGGCACATTTCAATTAGCATCCTTATGCTGTGCATGTTTGCATCATTCATCTGTATTGCATGCACCGGGCTCGGCGCATCATACTAACTACATAGTATTTCAAATTCCAAGCTGAATACGTGTATCGAGCTGTTGCATTTCACATGCCATCCTTAGATTAGCCGAGCCTATTCTAGTTGCATTTTGTATGCGATGCATTAGCCATCTTAACATGGACTTGGATCATACATTTGATTACTAACATGTTCTTTGTTTTGACTCGGAGTACACTGTGAGTATTTATGCTTTAGCATCTTGCATGTGTGTAAGTGTTAACATGATAGCATGCTTACCATGATGCCATTTGCTTACGTGATATAACTGCCTAAATGCCTGTGGGTGGAGGTTGGATTACTTGAATTGGATCAATTCATTGAAATCCGTGTTTTAGCCTACTTGAGAGTAGCAAACCTCAAACCATTTTTCAAACAAAACGCATATGCGATGCTTTGTTCCAAATTAGGCGATCTAATCTATAGTTGTGTGTTGTGCACATCACATAGTAAATTCTAGCTAATTAGCCGATATAAGAACACATATGTTTTCAAAACTCAATATCATGCTTAGTACAGGCCGATCTTCAGATCGGGCGAGCGGGGGTGCTCATCGATGACCTTCCCCAATCGTACCCCAGTTCCCAAGCCGAGGTAACTTTGGTGATGACGGACACGTGGCCTTAGGCAACGAGTCAGGGTTTGCTAAATTCCCCAAAATAAAATATTTAGGTGGCGAATTTGTATCTGGAAAAGCAGTCCATGTTTGGCACTTCTTTCTAAAAATAAGTTTTTCAAAACGATTTGCCGAATTTAGACTCTTTGGTGATTTATCGATCTTGCATTGCACTTTGCGTGATTAGATTCAGAACTATGACATTGAGTCTGAACCGTAGTGAGCCCAAATAAACAAAACGGGATTTCCTCCCAGGACGTTCGGGGACGTCTACACTTACATCATCAAGTCTATCTAGTCGGGTGGAGCTGTCGTTCTAATGGACCTAGATGGCCTAGAGTTCTCTCAACCGATCAACATGGACAAGCTGTAGAAATATTTTCCCCGAGTGGCTCGCTAGGCCGAAAACCCGAAAAGGTGACCTAGGCAAAAGTTAGAGCACAGAAAATTTGAAATAATAAAAACTGAGCTCGCAAGGTTGAAAACCCAGAAAGGGCGGCCTTGGCAAAAGTTACAGCGCAAAAGGAGAGTGTTAATACATGAGTGAACCCAAGCCGAACTACGTAAGGCTTGATTCCCATATTTGGGATACGTAGGCAACTTTATCTTGAAGTCCAGCCATAAACACTTCCCTGATCAACTTTGTCCATGTGATCATGTGTGGTCATCTTTGTCTATTATGCATTCAAGAGCTCGGTTGTGATCTCCGGTACAGTGCTATTCAGACTAGGGGCAGCTTTCCAGTTGATGGGATCTGGGGTTGTACATCTCAGTGATAGATCTTAGGCATGTCCAGTTCCGATCCATATCGAAAATGGTTTTGAAAAGTTTTAATAAAAGTTGATTTTGCTCAAATTAATCTTTTTATAACTCAGACCATTTTTTAGACCGAACGGAAAATTTTCAGTACCCACAACCTTCAATTTTATTGATTTCAATACAGAGCTCTCCTACTCTTGAATAAATTGAAGTTGCTTTTCATTACCTTCATAAAGAAAGATTGGAAGTTCTAATTAAATGCAAATAAATCTGGGGCATAGTCAGGTGTTTCTTCATCCCCTCCCTGAGTTGGTAGAAGCCTCTGATGCCAAGGTGGGCCCTACCTATTCCTCTTCATTGAGCCAATCTATGCACTCATCAGAGAGGATGCAACTGAAAGTGGGAGCGGGGGCCAGAAGCTCTCTCATCCTCCATGCTACGGCATACCGGGCTAGCTGTCCACCTCGGACCGGAAATGTAGCAGGGTACTCTATCGCCTCCTCCGGACAAGTCTGATCATGACTGAACTGGCGCCGGATCTGGAACAGAAAGTAGAAAACACAGTGTGTCGGGCCAATCAACTGAATCCCAGGTTGGCGGGTCATGCTGTAGCTCATCGCCGGCAGATTGAGCCATGGGCAGCGCCAAGCAATGTGGTCCGCAGATAAATTGCACATCCAGTTATACCACCATCCCTCATCAGGGGCATCGACAAGATGTCGTCGGAAGAAATTGCTGGGAGCTGAATATGCCGGGCATAAGTCCACCACTTCAATTTATCCATCAACCACACTTGGGGAGGGATGAAAAATGATAGATTAGAGAATAGAGAGGTGCATGTTGAGAGAAAAAGTGAGGAAAAGGGTTTTGAGAGAAAAACCAAGCCTGAGGGCCGAGTGATGTGAGCAATATATATGTGAGATAGGGTGGGAAACATTACCTGCAGTAGTAGTGGACTCCCCGCAAATGTAGCTGTCTCCTGGCAATGAAAAGCGTCCAAACCCATCAATGTTTCGGCTAGCGTCATGGCGATGCAGCTCTTGCCCTCTTTTAAGCCCTCGGAAACTTCGATCAGACGAGTGCTAAACCCTCCAGAGCCTGGGGCAAACAAGAAATGAGATAGCATGCACAAGAAAAGTGCATGTCGCCGATAACCCTGCCAATGATGATAGCCGCGATCACTGACATCAGAAAACCGACAAACTAAGCTCGGAATGTCCAGCTCTCTGTCGTGAATCAATGACCGAGCCTCATGCAAAGTAAGGTCGCACATCCATCCTAGGGCTTGGACGTCGCCGAACCGGAGCTGAGGCAAGATTTTTTCATCGCACTCGGATTCCATTAGTGTTTGGAAATCCTCAAAAGTAGGACACATCTCTTGTCTGCCGAAGCTAAAGACATGTGTCACCGGATTCCAAAACCTTGTCGGGGCATGGAGAAACGGAAAACGCAGTGGGGTGCGACTCAAAGTGAATAGTGCAATTATGCCGAAGCCCTGGAAATTCAACTTTTTCGAGCCATCCAAGTTGGCAATCCAATTTGTGAGATTTTGGGCAAGAAACTCTTCCATTTGGTGCAAATCAGAGCTGAAATGAGGAAAACTACGAAGTTGAGGATTTTGTAGAAGATAAGATGTTGAGTGGAAGACAGGTGTCAGCATTCTGGAGGTGCTTGCAATTTTTGGCCGATCTGCTAAAAAGAGTGCCGACCGACCATCCTTTTCTAGCCAATCAGCTAGTAAGGTTGGCCAATGGCCATTTCTTGTGGCCGATGGCCTCCCCCTTTGGCCGATGGCCTCTCCCCTTGTTCTATGAGTTATCTATGTGTTGAATATGCTGAGAACTTGTGATTGGTTCCACTTCAAATGCCTTCTGGTGGTGATTTTGCGAAGTCGCTCCTGTGTTACTGCAATTTGTTTATACACTTGTTGTTCTTTTGCTTGTCGAGTTGTATTTTTCTTTCTTTAAGTCTTTGTTTTGCTTATCGAGTTGTATTTACATCTGGTTAGCTTGTCAAGTTCTTTGTTTTTCTTATCGAGTTGTTTTGTTGTTAGTTGGCTCACTACCTGATTAATTGCAATTCTATTGTTTAGTTTTCAAAACAAAAGTTCAATCACATTTACATTGTTATGTAATGCGATATGATGCGATGCGATGCGATGCTCAGAATGTACAAATGTAACACTTTTTGAACAAAAAATAGTTGTTTCATTCCATCATTTCATTTGCAAAAGCACACAGTTTTGAGGAAAATAAAACCTGCCTGAGGCAGTACAATGTGCTCAAACTACCAGTAAAATGAAAAATAAAAGCAAAAAAAGAAGAAGAAAAGCAGCAAAATGTCTAGGTCAGCGTCGGTAGCCTTAAGCACGGGAGTCCGTCCTGGTCCTCTTCCTGGACGAAGGTCCAGGATCACCACCGTCATCTCCGCTGTCTGAGTTGTCTCCAGCCTCACCCTTAGACGACGCTGCCTCCTCGTCAGAATCATCGGGGGAAAGCTCCCGTGAAGCACTCTCAGCACGAGCACGCCTGTGCCTACCTCGACTGTGTATCGTCATCCCCGCCTGACTCCCCCTCCTCCTCGGACAGGTACAGAAGGTCCAGCTGGGGCACCCCCGGTGCCCGATATCTGGAATGGTGCTTGAAAAGAACAAATGGAAAACGAATCAGTCATGCTATGCAAAGTCGAGTATAAATACTGAATACAGTGTTAGAATGCCAAATGCAACGTATGAATGCTATGAGTACTGTATCATGCCGTGAGTGATATGTTAGTGTTGTGTATCAAGTGCCATGTGCATAATGCGATATATCAGATCTGTATGGAATAGATTATGCAGAGTCTTGAGACCGAGGCTGAAAGAACTCACCGGGATACCGTAGATGGTCGACAGGTCTATGCTCCTTTGTAACATCCCCATCACTGAGGCCGTCAGCTCCAGAGACTGTTCGGTGTACTCAATTGAAGCCTGCAAAAGTGTTGAAGTCATTAGTATTCTGCGGGATATTAAATGAAATGAAATGACTGTCCAGAATGCAAAGTATGGTACATACCGGGGTCGAGCTGCGAACTCCGACAAGCTCATGATCACCCGGAGGAGGGGCGATGGGTATCTGGTAAGTCTCCCCACCCTGCCCTCGGTATGTCATGGTGGTGGGTAAGTGTAAACGTCCCCGAACGTCCCGGGAGTGAAATCCCGATTTGTTCATTTGGGCTTACTACAGTTCGGACTCAAATTGTCACGGTTCTTAATCTGAACCAAAGAGTCCAAATCTAGCAAATCATTTTGGAAAACAGATTTTTGTAAAGAAGTGCCAAACATAGACTGCTTTGCCAGATACAGAGTCGCCACCTAAATATTTTATTTTGGGGGGATTTAGGAAACCCTAACTTGTTTTCCTAAGGCCACGTGTCCGTCATCACCAGAGTTGCCTCGGCTCGGGAACTTAGGTACGATTGGGGAAGGTAGCTATGAGCACCCCCTCTCGCCCGATCCGAAGATCGGCCTTTACTAACCATGATATTTTGTTTTGAAAACATTATGCATTCTTATTCCGGTTATTAGCCTAGATTTACTATGTGATGCGCACAACATGACAAATATATACTAAGTCGCCTGAATTGGGACAAAGCATCACATATCTGTTTGTTTGGAAATCGGTTTGAAATTTGCTACTCGCAAGTAGGCTAAAACATGAATTTCGACGAGTTATTCCAACTCAGACAATCCAACCTTTACCCATAGGCATTTAGGCAGTAATATCACATAAGCACATAGCCACATGGTAAGCATGCTGTCATGTTAACATTCACACTAATGCAAGATGCTAAAGCATAAATACTTACATCATACTCCATGCCAAAGCAATGAACTAGTTAGTAATCATGCATGATCCTAGTTCAAGTTAGCAAATGGCTAATGCATCGCATACCGAATGTCATTAGAACAGGCTCGGCTAATCTAAGGATGACATGTGAAATGCGACAACTCGACGCACGTATTCAAGTTTGGAATTGAAATACTATGCGATTAGCATGATACGCCGAGCCTGATGCATGCAAAACTGATGAATGATGCACGCATGCGTAGCATAAGGTATGCTAAATTAAACATGCCCTAATACTAACCATCAGAGCAGGTAAGTAAAAGAGAGAAAGAAGTGGGGGTTGGAAGACATGCACACACGCACCCACACTTATTACAAATTCGCCCTCGCTCGAAGGGACCGAAAGAATAATACACTTTAATTAACCTACAAGCTAATTAAATAATTTACAGACCACCTAATTAATTAACAAATCAATTAAGCTAAGGAAAGCATTAAAAGGCCTTGGGAACAGAGATGCACGCGTGCTCGGATTGGCTTCGCCCAGAAATCCAATGCCATGCAGAAGCTGCCTCTGTTTTCCCTACTCTGCTCCTCTGAAAATGGCACAATTCCCAAGGTATACCTTATGGACACTGGGGAATGCCACCGACCATGAGTAATGGTCACCGGCCAAACAAAAGTGGTCATCGACCATATATGGAGTTATCGGCCATCAATAATTGGTCGGTTGGCACTTGATGTAGTCGACCGGCCAAAGCTTCCAACAAAACCTGTTTTGACAGCAACAGAGGGCAAAACAAGGCATGGCGATGCATTTTCAAGCAAATGTGTGCACCAATACACCCCTTATCATGTTTATGACTCAAAGGGGATAGTACTCGATTCTCGGACCACCAGTCGCGCATTTGAATTCGTGATGGCCCAAGAAACCAAGTTGTGCACTTTCATGTCAAATGAAATGCAAACCAAATAAGCACATAAAGGCCCAACCTCTATCACTTGATTTCAAGAGGCAAGGCATACATGTTCAATGCAATGCACCCTAGGCGTGGAAACTAAGTAGGCAACATGAACATGTGGCAAGCATGGAAAGAATATAACAAGTATGCAAGCTAATTGAGCATGCAAGATGCAATGCCAACATGTAAATATGCAAAACATGTGGCATGTTAAGCAATCGAAACAAAGATGAGAATGCATGCCAAATGCACTATGATTCAAGCATGCAACACATGCGGTAGGCCAGGTATTCAATAACACACAAGGCGAGCATGCAACAACACGCGAACAATGGACTCATACCAATTTGGGTAGCTCTCAAATAAGCCCAAAACAGTGGCCAAATGCCAAGGAAATGAAGGCAAAAATGACATACAAATATGCATGCAGACATGGTTCAACACTTAGGCATTAAAGAGCGACTTTTAAGCACACTTAAAAGAGGACAATCATGGACTAATGGCATGCATACTAAGCTCTGAAATCATGTTATAAAAGGTGCCAAACCAAGCAAACAAGACAAGCTAAGCATTCAACGATGTCCAAAACTCAAGGTAAGCCAAGGGGCTTAAGCCATGGCCATGCCAACCAAGCCTCACAAGGGTAAGAGGACTTAGAATGGTCCCAAGGCAGACCTAAACAAAGCTAAGGACACACCTAGATAGCATCTAAGTGGCCTACACATGGAAGCATACAAAAGAGGCCAAACATGGAGCACAAGACTACAACCTTTTAAAGCATTAAAGGAGCATCAAATGCAAGCATACAAGCATACCATGGGGACTGAAATGATGCTATAAGTGGTGCCAAACCACTAAAACGAGCCAAGTAATGTATGCTCAACACTCACACACCCGAGGCTAGCAAGCCAATAATGCAAGGTGGCCATACAAAGCATGTCAAGCATGGACAAAGGAATTAAAAATAGAGCTAAAGCATACTAAAACATGCATAAAAGCTTCACAAGGCTTGGCCAAAATCATGCTAGAACAAGGCTCAAAGCACAAAGCATGTTAACGCAATTCATGGCATTACAAGACAAGTATGCTAAGCATGCATGGTGTGTCTAAACCAACTAAAAATAGTGCTATATCATAACAAAATAAGCACAAATAACACTTAAGACATGGCCAACATGAACTTAAAAATGGTGCTCACACATGAGGCTAAAATGGCACGCGGTAGGCCAAGTATGCAACAACACACAAGGCGAGCATGCAACAACACGCGAACAATGGACTCATACCAATTTGGGCAGCTCTCAAATAAGCCCAAAACAGTGGCCAAATGCCAAGGAAATGAAGGCAAAAATGACATACAAACATGCATGCACACATGGTTCAACACTTAGGCATTAAAGAGCGACTTTTAAGCACACTTAAAAGAGGACAATCATGGACTAATGGTTAGCCTTAGTTGGAGCATGTTTTAGGCTTAGTCTTGTGAAGATTATGTGCTTATTTTGCCATGTTTTAGCTCTGTCCATAGTCATTTGGGTTGATTTTAACATCAGATACAAGGTAGGCAAAAAGACTATGCAGAAATGGGGTATTTAAAGGTAAAGTTCTTACCCTTGTAGACCCCTTCAAGAACAGCACTCCAGCTGCTTTCCTTAGCTCAAAACCAGCTCAAAACTTCAAGAACAACCTAATGGTTCCTCAGCAACCAAGGTAAGGTGTAAAACTAGGTGTTTGTGCACAAAAGCAAGGACAAACACACACTTATACACAAAGAGATGGAGATATACAGATAGAATAGATGCAATATGGCTAACCCTAATCCAGACAGCTAGAACTCAACCCTCTCACCCCTGAGGAGGGAGGAGAAGCCCTCCTCTTATAGAGGATCACTCTTGCAAAGCTTAAAAGACAAGCTAAGCAAGAGTGAAATCCCTCCATACACGACGGGGTGCAAAGTGTATGCCAGATAGCACAACTAGCATAAAAATATCTGCAAAAGCAGATGCACAGTGGTTGGCCAGCCAAAAATGACAAAATGGCAGAATACATGGTCGACTGACCACAAAGAGTGCTGATCGACCAAACATATGGCCGATGGCAACAAAACAATGGCCGGCGGCCTCAAGCCATGGCCGGTGAGGTGTGGGGGTGGCCCACAAGCCACTCTCTGCCCCTCAAAAGAAAACACAAGTGTTTGGTGCAAAACCAAACACAAAACAGTCGAGTCGAAAGATCCTGAGGCAAGGCACGTGGCCGAGACCTCTGGCAACTCAAGACGAACATAAACATGGATGATCACCGAGTGTTCAAATAGTGACGTCTAAGTCTTGAGGACGGTCAAAAATTGGGTGTCTACAGTAAGGCTGGCCACACAACTCCTTGTCCCCTCTAGGACCCACTCCTACTACGGACCTGAGCCGCCCTCGATGCTCCCGCTCCTGTCACAGGCACTGCAGGCCTCTCTCTCTCAACTCGGCGAGCACCGGTCAGAGGCCACATCAGATAAGCCTAGATGAACTCGGTGTAGTCGCCCTCATCTCTGAAGGGGTTTGAGTCCCAGCCAATCGTATAGTCCATCATTTCCTCCAGGGTGTACCTCTCGATGTGCCTCATATGGGTGGAAGGTGGTGCCGGGACTATCTACTCCGATATGCTCAGAGTCTGGCGCAAGAAGCACTCACCCAGGTACCAAACCCGACAGACCGGGCCCTCCAGCAAAATCCTAAACCAGACAATCTCCCGAGCGCCCACGTACTGGTTCCTAACTACCTCCGGCAACGGAGCCCAAGGTTGCCAAGTGATCTGCAAATGACAAGATATACAGTTCGTTATCTACTGTTGAAAGTACAATGTAAAGCGAAGCTTAAATTTACTGTAAAGTTTGAAATACCTCTGCTCGCACCTCACATCGAATCGATGAGAAAATGGGACACTGAGGGGGATCTCCACATCCAGCACTGGGGCAAGCCTCGGAAAGTAGGCGTACACCCACAACTATAGAGTGTAATAGGGCAAATATGAGTATGCTCATCAGATAAAGCAGAATGCAAATAAAGTAGGAATCAGAGAATGGTGTACAGTGTATTGTGCAGCGTGTGAAGTGTATTGTGTAGTCTGCGCAATGTACAGCCGGTGTAAAGCAGATTGCGTATGCACAGTGTGTGTGGTGTATAGATAGTTGTAACAAGCCCGCGGGGGACATCGCTACAGCTCGGACTCGATTTGTGTCACGGTTCTAAGTCTGAACCAAAGAGTCCAAATCCGGCAAATCGTTTTGAGAAAAACAGATTTTTTTGAAAGAAGTGCCAAACATGGACTGCTTTGCCAGATACAGAGTCGCCACCTAAATATTTTAAAAATGGGGAATTTAGGAAACCCTGACTCAGTGCCGAAGGCCACATGTCCGTCATCACCGGAGTTGTCTCAGCTCGGGAGCTTGGGTACGATCGGGGAAGGTTAGCTATGAGCACCCCCTTTCGCCCGGTCCGAAGACCGGCCTTTACTAACCATGATATCTATTTTGAAAACATTGTGTGTTCTTATTCCGTTATTAGCCTAGGTTACTATGTGATGCGCACAGCATACAAGTATAGACTGGATCGCCTGAATTGGAACAAAAAACTTTCATGTTCGCTTTTTGAAAATGGTTTGCTACCTGCAGGTAGGCTTTGAAACATTTGATGATTTACTCCAATTTAAGTAACCCAACTTCACCCACAGGCATTCAGGCAGTTATATCACATAAGCATTTAGCCTCATGGTAAGCATGCTATTATGCAGTCACTCACACGCATGCAACGATGCTAAAGCATAAAAGTTACCAGGTACTCCAAGCCAAAACAAAAACTCATTAGAAATCATGCATGATCCTAAGTATACAAAATGCCTAATGCAACACATGCAAAATGCAACTATAGCAGGCTCGGCTATTCTAAACATGGCATATGGAATGCTACAACTATCATGTATTCAATTTGGAATTGAAAGTACAATGTAGTTAGTATGGTGCGCCGAGCCCGGTGCATGCAATACTGATGAATGATGCACGCATGCGTAGCATAAGGTATGCTAAATTAAACATGCCCTAATACTAACCATCAAAGCAGGTAAGTAAAAGGGAGAAAGAAGTGGGGGTAGGATGACATGCACACACGCACCCACACTTATTACAAATTCGCCCTCGCTCGGAGGGACCGAAAGAATAATACACTTTAATTAACCTACAAGCTAATCAAATAATTTATAGACCACCTAATTAATTACCAAATCAATTAAGCTAAGGAAAGCATTAAAAGGCCTCGGGAAAAGGGATGCACACGTGCTTGGATTGGCTTCGCCCGGAAATCCAATGCCATACACAAGCTACCTCTGTTTACTCTGCTCTGCTCCTCTTAAAATGGCACAATTCCCAAGGTATACCTTATGAACACTGGGGAATGCCACCGGCCATGAGGAATGGTCACCGGCCAAACAGAAGTGGTCATCGACCATATATGGAGTTATCGGCCATCAATAATTGGTCGGTCGGCACTTGATGTAGTCGACCGGCCAAAGCTTCCAACAGAACCTGTTTTGACAGCAATAGAGGGCAAAACAAGGCATCGCGATGCATTTTCAAGCAAATGTGTGCACCAATACACCCCTTATCATGTTTATGACTCAAAGGGGGATAGTACTCGATTCTCGGACCACCAGTCGCGCATTTCAATTCGTGATGGCCCAAGAAACCAAGTTGTGCACTTTCATGTCAAATGAAATGCAAACCAAATAAGCACATAAAGGCCCAACCTCTATCACTTGATTTCAAGAGGCAAGGCATACATGTTCAATGCAATGCACCCTAGGCGTGGAAACTAAGTAGGCAACATGAACATGTGGCAAGCATGGAAAGAATATAACAAGTATGCAAGCTAATTGAGCATGCAAGATGCAATGCCAACATGCAAATATGCAAAACATGTGGCATGTTAAGCAATCGAAACAAAGATGAGAATGCATGCCAAATGCACTATGATTCAAGCATGCAACACATGCGGTAGGCCAGGTATTCAATAACACACAAGGCGAGCATGCAACAACACGCGAACAATGGACTCATACCAATTTGGGCAGCTCTCAAATAAGCCCAAAACAGTGGCCAAATGCCAAGGAAATGAAGGCAAAAATGACATACAAACATGCATGCAGACATGGTTCAACACTTAGGCATTAAAGAGCGACTTTTAAGCACACTTAAAAGAGGACAATCATGGACTAATGGCATGCATACTAAGCTCTGAAATCATGTTATAAAAGGTGCCAAACCAAGCAAACAAGACAAGCTAAGCATTCAACGATGTCCAAAAATCAAGGTAAGCCAAGGGGCTTAAGCCATGGCCATGCCAACCAAGCCTCACAAGGGTAAGAGGACTTAGAATAGTCCCAAGGCAGACCTAAACAAAGCTAAGGACACACCTAGATAGCATCTAAGTGGCCTACACATGGAAGCATACAAAAGAGGCCAAACATGGAGCACCAGACTATAACCTTTTAAAGCATTAAAGGAGCATCAAATGCAAGCATACAAGCATACCATGGGGACTAAAATGATGCTATAAGTGGTGCCAAACCACTAAAACGAGCCAAGTAATGTATGCTCAACACTCACACACCCGAGGCTAGCAAGCCAATTATGCAAGGTGGCCATACAAAGCATGTCAAGCATGGCCAAAGGAATTAAAAATAGAGTTAAAGCATACTAAAACATGCATAAAAGCTTCACAAGGCTTGGCCAAAATCATGCTAGAACAAGGCTCAAAGCACAAAGCATGTTAACGCAATTCATGGCATTACAAGACAAGTATGCTAAGCATGCATGGTGTGTCTAAACCAACTAAAAATAGTGCTATATCATAACAAAATAAGCACAAATAACACTTAAGACATGGCCAACATGAACTTAAAAATGGTGCTCACACATGAGGCTAAAATGGCACTTTTTGAAAGCAACAAGGAGAGGGGATGGCCCTCTCCTTCTTAGGACCTTAAAGCACCATCAACACCACTGAAATCCCTCAAGATTTTAGTGGTGAGGAGGCCCAAACAAGATGGTCCCGGAGCTCACCAAAATAGCACAAAATGGGGGCCAAACAAGGCCTAAGAAGGGTCAAACAACCCCAAAGCTCAAAGCAACCTCAAACAACTATTTTAAACAAGCAAAAACAAGACTTTTATATGTTATACACTAAACTCAAAAATAGATGCAAGGTAGGCAAAAAGACTATGAAAAAATGGGGTATTTAAAGGTAAAGTTCTTACCCTTGTAGACCCCTTCAAGAACAGCACTCCAGCTGCTTTCCTTAGCTCAAAACCAGCTCAAAACTTCAAGAACAACCTAATGGCTCCTCAGCAACCAAGGTAAGGTGTAAAACTAGGTGTTTGTGCACAAAAGTAAGGACAAACACACACTTATACACAAAGAGAGGGAGATATAGAGATAGAATAGATACACTATGGCTAACCCTAATCCAGACCTCTGGAACTCAACCCTCTAACCCTTAAAGAGGGAGGAGAAGCCCTTCTCTTATAGAGGATCACTCTTGCAAAGCTTACAAGACAAGCTAAGCAAGAGTGAAATCCCTCCATACACGTGTATGGAGGGGGTGCAAGGTGTACGCCAGCTAACACAGCTAGCATAAAAATATCTGCAAAAGCAGATGTACAGTGGTCGGCCATCCAAAAATGACAAAATGGCAAAATACATGGTCGACCGACCACAAAGAGTGCCGACCGACCAAACATATGGCCGATGGCAACAAAACAATGGCCGGTGCCTCAAGCCATGGCCGGTGAGGTGTGGGGATGGCCAACAAGCACTCTCTGCCCCTCAAAAGAAAACACAAGTGTTTTGTGCAAAACCAAACACAAAACAGTCGAGTCGAAAGATCCTGAGGCAAGGCACGTGGCCGAGACCTCTGGCAACTCAAGACGAACATAAACATGGATGATCACCGAGTGTTCAAATAGTGACGTCTAAGTCTTGAGGACGGTCAAAATTGGGTGTCTACAGTAAGGCTGGCCACACAACTCCTTGTCCCCTCTAGGACCCACTCCTACTACGGACCTGAGCCGCCCTCGATGCTCCCGCTCCTGTCACAGGCACTGCAGGCCTCTCTCTCTCAACTCGGCGAGCACCGGTCAGAGGCCACATCAGATAAGCCTAGATGAACTCGGTGTAGTCGCCCTCATCTCTGAAGGGGTTTGAGTCCCAGCCAATCGTATAGTCCATCATTTCCTCCAGGTGTACCTCTCGATGTGCCTCATAGGTGGAAGTTGGCGCCGGGACTTCTGCTCCGATATGCTCAGAGTCTGGCGCAAGAAGCACTCACCAGGTACCAAACCCGACAGACCGAGCCCTCCAGCAAAATCCTAAACCAACAATCTCCCGAGCGCCCACGTACTGGTTCCTAACTGCCTCCGGCAACGGAGCCCAAGGTTGCCAAGTGATCTGCAAATGACAAGATATACAGTTCGTTATCTACTGTTGAAAGTACAATGTAAAGTGAAGCTTAAATTTACTGTAAGTTTGAAATACCTCTGCTGCGGTGATTGGTGTCAAAGTATCTACGAAAAAACAAGAAGACTCCGTTGGCCTCTGCTCGCACCTCACATCGAATCGATGAGAAAATGGGACACGAGGGGGATCTCCACATCCAGCACTAGGGCAAGCCCGGAAAGTAGGCGTACACCCACAACTATAGATGTAATAGGGCAAATATGAGTATGCTCATCAGATAAAGCAGAATGCAAATAAAGTAGGAATCAGAGAATGGTGTACAGTGTATTGTGCAGCGTGTGAAGTGTATTGTGTAGTCTGCGCAATGTACAGCCGGTGTAAAGCAGATTGCGTATGCACAGTGTGTGTGGTGTATAGATAGTTGTAACAAGCCCGCGGGGACATCGCTACAGCTCGGACTCGATTTGTGTCACGGTTCTAAGTCTGAACCAAAGAGTCCAAATCCGGCAAATCGTTTTGAGAAAAAACAGATTTTTTGAAAGAAGTGCCAACAATGGACTGCTTTGCCAGATACAGAGTCGCCACCTAAATATTTTTTAATGGGAATTTAGGAAACCCTGACTCGTGCCAAAGCCACGTGTCCGTCATCACCAAAGTTGCCTCGGCTCGGGAACTTGGGTACGATTGAGGAAGGTCACTTCGTGAGCACCCCCGCTCGCCCGATCAAAGATCGGCCTCTACTAACCATGATATCTATTTTGAAAACATTGTGTGTTCTTATTCCGGTATTAGCCTAGGTTACTATGTGATGCGCACAGCATACAAGTATAGACTGGATCGCCTGAATTGGAACAAAAAACATTTCATGTTCGCTTTTGAAAATGGTTTGCTACCTGCAGGTAGGCTTGAAACATTTTGATATTACTCAATTTAAGTAACCCAACTTCACCCACAGGCATTCAGGCAGTTATATCACATAAGCATTTAGCCTCATGGTAAGCATGCTATTTATGCAGTCACTCACACGCATGCAACGATGCTAAAGCATAAAGCTTACCAGGTACTCCAAGCCAAACAAAAAACTCATTAGAAATCATGCATGATCCTAAGTATACAAAATGCCTAATGCAACACATGCAAAATGCAACTATAGCAGGCTCGGCTATTCTAAACATGGCATATGGAATGCTACAACTATCATGTATTCAATTTGGAATTGAAAGTACAATGTAGTTAGTATGGTGCGCCGAGCCCGGTGCATGCAATACAGATGAATGATGCAAACATGCTGTCATACTGTGCTAATTGAAATATGCCCTAATCTAACCATCATAAGCTGGTAAATAAAAGGGAAGAAAGACGTGGGGTTGGAAGACATACATCACACTCACGCACACTATTACAGCATTGCCCTCGCGCAGAGGGTCCAAATAAATATACAGTCCAAATGAAAGAATATTACAGTCCAAATAATACAGTCTGAATAATGTACAAATTCCTAATTAATTAACAAATTAACTAAGAAAACTGTAAAACTGGCGTGCAAGCCAGGGACTGCCTTGCTCCTGATGAATGATATATGTTTAGGCTGCCTTGCGCGGAATCCACTGGGATGCCCCAATTAGCCTCTGTTTACACTTGTTCTTGAATGCGTGCCATGCTCCAAAAGGTCGCTGATTCTTCATTTTGCTGCAACAGAGAGCAAGAAAGGGCATGACAATGTATTTTCACAAATGTATGCATGCCTCGATCCTCGTGCCACCAATCACGCATATCGATGCATGCTGGCCGAGGAGTCGAATTGTGCAATTCAATATAGAATGAATGCACGTATAAACACAACAAAACCTAACCCATCATGGAGATCCGGAGTGTCGGTGACTGGGGAATTGAGACACATTCCGTCACTCGGAGTACGAAATGCACCTCGTTTCTTCGTGCCCGGGCTAACTCCTACCCGAACACGATGCAATACGCATGACACGCATGAAATGCGACTGAGATACAATCCTAACATACACAATGCTATGAAAATGAGATGCCTCGAAATGCGTGCACACGGGCACGTAAACCGAGAAAATAACAAAAATGCGATCTAAGATACAACCTATTATGCACTATGCTGTAAAAATGAGATGCCTCGAAATGCGTGCACACGGGCACGTAAACTGAGAAAATGACAGAATGCGATCTAAGATACAACCTAGTATGCACTATGCTGTAAAAAAGAGATGCCTCGAAATGCGTGCACACGGGCACGCAAATCGAGAAAATGACATACGCAATGCAAATGACAGAGAAATATGATATGGGCTTACACTAACATGAGAGAGACTCAGCCACACTTACATAAGAGGCTGGTGGATGAAAATGAAGTGCCTCGAAATGCGTGCACACGGGCACGCAAACCGAGCAATGGCATACGCAATGCAATGGCATGGAAATGGCATATAGAATGCAACATGGACTTATACTAACATGAGAGAGCCTCAGCCACACTCACATAAGAGGCTGATGGATGAAAATGAAGTGCCTCGAAATGCGTGCACACTGACACCGCAAACCGAGGCAATGGCATACGCAACGCAATATGGCTAAAATGCCATATAGAATGCAACATAGACTTATGCTAACATGAGAGAGCCTCAGCCGCACTCACATAAGAGGCCGATGGATGAAAATGAAGTGCCTCGAAATGCGTGCACACGGGCACGCAAACCGAGGCAATGGCATACGCAATGCAATATGGCTAAAATGGCATATAGAATGCAACATGGACTTATACTAACATGAGAGAGCCTCAGCCACACTCACATAAGAAGCCGATGGATGAAAATGAAGTGCCTCGAAATGCATGCACACGGGCACGCAAACCGAGGCAATGGTATATGCAATTGTAATGGCACAGAAAATGATATGCAAACATGCTAATGGATTTTCAGCAGTGAAATGTGGGGAAAAACAGCCCCGAAATGAGGTGAAAACACACCCGATGCATGGAATCTCTCCCGAAATGCAAATTAGGCGCATAGAATGAACTACAGCTATACAAAGCATGCATAATTGGTACATGGAATGAAAGACAGAAGCAAGGCAGCCCCAAAATAAGCATTTTACCAGTACAAATCATGGCCAAACAGCAAGCAAAGATAGGGCAACAATGGCATGCAAAAATGGCCCTAAACATGAGATTATGAAGCAACTCACAGCTGCTAACTCCAAATAGGTTAGGCCCTTCAACAACATTGAAGAGGGGCCAAAAATATGCATATTTACAGAACTGTAAAACTCAAAAATAAACATAGATATGGCTAAGCTCTTATGCAAGAAAATGGGCCAAAAGGTGGCCAAAGAGGCAAGTGGTATATACACAGCCCAAACTGAAAAATTCCCTTCTACAACATTGAAGAGGGACCAAAAATATGCACATTTACAGAACTGTAAAAACCCCAAAACAGTATACAAACATGCTAGAAATGCAATGCAAAATGAGGCTCAAAAGTGGCTATAACACAAAGTATACAAAATATTCCACAAAAGGCCAAAGACCCTTAATGAAACATGAAGAATGGGCCAAAATAAAACTATTTTCAGAACTGTAAAATGGCCAAAAACAAAAGCATGATAGGCTAACAAAACATGCAAGAATGGGGACCCAAAGAGAGATATAACATGAAGTGGCATGTGGAGGTCCCAAACATTGATGAGCCCTTCTTCAATGTTGAACAGGGGCTCAAAATAAGCCTATTTTAGTTCTGTAAAACACCCAAAATTGGAACACACTACGCTAGTAAATCATGCAAGAAATTGACATACAAGGGATATTTGAAGCAAGTGCAATATGAGGGCCTCAAAACAGGGTTGAGCCCTTAATGAAACAAGAAAATGAGCTCAAAAAAATGACCTTTTCAGTTTTGGCGGAGCTCAAATCAGTAAAGCATGTATGGCTTAGATATGTTACAAAAATAAGCTCAAAAAGGGAAAAATACTACTTACCCTTGAAGGCTTGACTTTGGTTGCCTCTTGGCTTGAGTTTGTGGCTCCTTAGGCCTTGGAGAACACCTTCAAACTTCTGGAATGGAGGATGGAAGGGTGGGGGTTGGTGGTGTAGAAGAAATGGTGATGTAGGACTTGGAGGTTTCCAAGGAAATGAGAGAGATGGAGGGGGATTTTGTATCCCAAGCTTGAAGAGAAAATTTTCTAACCTCTAAGAACAATGCTTGCAGCTGGTTATAAGGACCAAAAGGAGAGGGAGCATGGAAGGGAATGGTGGGGGAAAAGGACCAAGGCTTTCCCCCAAGAAATATCCCCCGGATTAAGATCTTTTCTGGGGGAAATAGCTATACAGCTGTAAAGTCCCTTTTGAGAGGATCATGGCCGGCCAGTTTAAAAGGGAGAAAAAGGTCAACCACCATGTCAGTGGCCGGCCGGCCAGAAAAAGTGGCCAGCCGGCTAGGTTAAAGGGAAAAAAGTGGCCGGCCACCCACTAGGATGAAGCCCCAGAAGTTAGCTTTCCAATGGCGCAAACCTTGCATTAAAATTCCTTCTGTAGAAAAAGTTATGCCCTTTTCCGTGAAGCCGCGCAGATTCGGTCCAACCAGACTTCAACCAACCACATCTCCCCGCCCCCGGACTTGGACTTGGACTTGGGAGATTCTTGAGTGCAAAATGAAGCCCCGGAAGTAAGCTTTCCAATGGTGGTGGCCTCATATCTTAATTCCTTTTGTGCAAAGAGTTATGCCCGTTTCGGTGAAGCCGCGCAAATTTTTCTCCTTCCCGGATTCATGCTGAACCACTTTTGACCAAAAAGAAGTTGGCTTTTCAGAAAAATTGCTGGCCTCCCACCCTCCTACAAGCTTTCTAACAGTGAAAATAAGGCCTCCACCAAAAATGAGCCTAAACCGATGCAAAATGAAGGTTCGGGGGCCGAAACGCGCAGTCCGAGGCCCTGAAAACAGGCTATTAGGCACCGGGAGTGTTGTTCGACCACAAAGTGGGTCTCTCAGACCTCAGTGTCCCTCAAAAGGGAGTAAATAAGATGCATGCCAAAAACCGGAGCAATAGGAGATGGTTAAGCGGTCCCGAACCGAGGCACACGGCCTGACGGCTCCGAAAACCGGGAACCGGGCTCCGAAATGGGAAAAATGGCCTACAGCCACAAAATGTAGCCCACGGCCACTGAGAGATGGTCTACGGGACCTTTCCCTCCCCTCAGGAAAAGAAACAGAGAAAATCGAGCCTGGTTCGCAGACCAAGGCAAAGCACAAAAGAGTCCGGAAGTCCGGAGGCGGGGCTCACGGCCGCGACTCTGAAACTTCTGAACAAGCACATTATGCAATATCACCAAGTGCTCAATTGGTGACGTCTGAGTCTCAAGGTCAGTCAAAAATGGGGTGTCTGCAATAGTGTAAAGCAAAACTGTAAAATAGAAAGGGAAGGTGTACCTGCCAGTAGACTCCAAGCAGATGTCCGCTGCAGGGGGAGGATGAGCTTATATATCCATAGAGTGCGGCCAAGCCTGCGCCACCCCAATCATAGCGGCAGATCCGCGTCATGTCCACCAATACGCTCAGCAGATAAAGGGCGATAGTGTTCGCCCGGTCGGCGAAAAGGGTGGTCCCGAGCAAGAACATGATGAACCCGCGAGGGTACTGCTCCTCCTCCCGAGGTTTAGGCGCATGTACCTTGAAGTGGTCCTTGAACAAAGAGTACCTCACTAACCCTGGCCGGAGAGAGAGGTGGCCGAGCGCCGAGCAAAAACATCTGGACGGCGTCCCATTCATCCATATCAGTATCGAAGGGGATCGGATCACCGTCTACCCCGATGCCTGTGAGAATCGAGAAGTCGAAGGGAGTCATCGTTATCTCCCCTGTAGCAGAAAGGTGGAAGGAATCAGTGGTGTCCCACCACCTCTCCACTAGCGCGCCAAGAAGGGGCCTGCTCGCAGTGAGGTGCGAGAGTCCCATGCAGAAAGTGCAGAAGCCAGCCTGATCAACGATGTGACGGACCGCATCGGGCAGCTCCATGTACCATCCTCAGGCAACGGTAGTCCCATACCCCCAGAAGGCATGGGAATCTCCCTATGTTCAAAGACAAACAGATGCAGTATTAGATATATAGTGTTTGAATGCGTTTAGAATTGATGAAAATGCAGTGTGTATGCATGTGTTCAAGTTTGAACAGATATCGTGTGTGGGTGCGCTCATGGTGAACTACGCATATGATGTATCAATGTGTTTGGGGTTAACCAGTTAAAGAACAGTATCGACTATCGAAGTTGTATGTCTTACATTGCAGAAAATGAAAGAGGGGAAGAATGTACCCCAACGGCGCCAAAAGATAGATGTGACTCTGGCTTGCGTAGTAGGAGCTCCAATGGTGCGCCACCTGCATAGCTCCTGAACTGGCGGATGCTATCGGGAGGCAGCACGTGTACTGTGGGCCTGTAGGTCGCCGGGTCGAATCGCCAAATGCTAAGATGTAGGTGCTCGACCTCAGGGTCCATGTCCATCTCTGGTGGAATCTGATCTCGTGGAATGTCGTCCGCTATCTCGAGAAAGGTGCAAAAATGGCCGAGCGTGCGGAAAATGGACAAGGATGCCAAAAGTCAACCCAAAAGTCAACCCCGAGGGGTGAAAAATGGGAGAAAAGGTCGGATTATGGGAAAAGCCATGAAAACCAAGATAAACTCGGCGGAAACAAACCCCACGTGGTGGAAATCGAGAAGGTGGCACCGAAATCGAGTTTTGTTCGGTTCAAAGCATGTAAAACAAAGAGGGTTTCACGAATCGAACGATGGAAAAGGCTCGAAAACAAGAGAAAAGCTCGGATCTAAGGTTGGGAAATCACCTAGAGAGAGCGGAATGATTTTCAACCAAGGTAAAGTGAGAATATAAGGTTTGGAACCCTATAGTTAAAGACCCAAGGCAAAATGTCAAAACTGCCCCGAAATTGCCATTTTTGGCCGATCGGCTAAATATTTGGCCGATGATCTCCTTCTATGGCCAATGGATGGCCGATGGCCTCCCCTTGTGGTCGATGCACCTCCAACGTTCTTGTTCGGGTCTGTTGTGCTGATTGGTACCCTTATCTCTCAAGGAAGTGCAAGAAAATACACTTTTGAAGCTTAACAGGCCTTCGTGTTGACCTCGAACCGTGTCTTCCATGTGTGGCATTTGATATGCGCGAGGCGTATCCTTTTCGTATCCTTTTGTATGTTACGAGATTTGAAAATCGCCTTGAATATGTCAAATTACAATGTTTTGTCATGTTTGTAATAAGCGCGCTTGTTATGCGTCTTTTCGCTCTTGCATTCTCATACACATCTCTCTTGCATTGTTATGCATATCTATCTTGCATTGTTATGAAAATCTATCTTGCATTGTTATGCACATCTATCTTGCGCTATCACGCACTATACTTGCATTGTCATGCACATCTCTCATGCACTGTTATGCATATCTATACTTGCATTGTTATGCATATCCATCTTGCGCTGTCACGCACTTTACTTGCGCTGTTATGTACTTCTCATATCTTGCGCTGTTACACACATTACTTGCGCTGTTACGCACTTCGTATCTTGTGCTGTTACGCACTTTTCTATCTTGCGCTGTCACGCACTACACCTGCATTGTCATGCACCTCATTACTTGCGCTATTACGTAGTTTCGTATCCTATGTTGTTACGCACTTTTCTATCTTGCGTTGTCACGCACTATACCTACATTGTCATGCACCTCATATCTTCTGCTGTCACGCACATTACTTGCGTTGTTACGCACTTCGCACATTACTTGCATTGTTATGCACCTTTTTCACTCGCATTGTTATGCGCCTGTTTCACTCGCATTGTTGTGCAACACTTTTCACTTGCATTGCTATGCATGTTTCTAACAATATTGTACCTGTTGAGTTTCTTTCTTTTACAGGCATGATATTGTATGTAGGGTTCACTTGAAGCTGGCGCAACCAGACGAACCAGACGGTATTGCATGCACTCCGTATGAGACATAGCGAGAATTGTATAATTCTCTTACATCCTTTCTGCATGAAATGTAGTTTGACTCTTGCTCACTTGCTTAAATTGTTGCATGTTATGCTTCATTACAGCTCTCTTTGCATGATCATAAGTTATGTTCGGCATCGTGCATGTCATTTGCATCTTGCCCCTGCCTGTGGGAGCATATCTTTGTCATCTTGTATGCTTGTCTAAGTCTTCGGCTTTGTCGAAAATGGGTCGTCTCTGGGCTTTGACATTCACTCCTGCCATCTTATGACTTTCGAGTTCTGTCAAAGAGGTGCAACTATAGACACCTCATTTTTTACCATCCTCAAGACTTGAACGTCATCGTTTGAACAGTCGATGATCATCCATACTCGTGTTCGTTTTGAGTTCCCGAAGGTCTCGGCTACGTGCCTCGCCTTAGGATCTCTCAACTTGTTTGTTTTGTGCTTGGTTGTGGACCAAGGACATGTGGCTTTGCTTCTGATGGAAGAGGGTGGCTTGTTGACCATCCTCTCAACCCATCGGCCAAGGCATGATACCATCAGCCAAAAGTGTTGGCCAATCGGCACTTTTTTTGGTCTATCGGCACTTTGTTTGGTCGATCGACCGTATTTTTAAGCCGAGACCTTTCCATCTACTTTTTGCAAATATTTTGTGCTAGCTGTGACAGCTGGTGGGCACAATTCTCATCCGTCATACACGTGTATGGAGGGATTTGTTTCAAGACTCAAGCTTGTTAAAATTGATATAGAAGATATATATCTCTTTCTCTCTCTATATCTCCCTCTCTCTCGATATTTGAATGTGTGTTTGTGCATTAAAGTGTCTTTTCTTCATACTTTTGCACTAGAGCACCTAGTAGAACACCATCCTTTGGTTACTGAGGTCCTTAGGAGTTAGCTTTGGTGTTCTTAGGTTGGTTTGAACTCAAAAAGGTTGCTGGAGTGGTGTTCTTGAAGGTGTTCTTCAAGGGTGAGTAAACTACCTTTTGATCCCCCATTCTTGCTTAAGCTTTTAGACCTATTTGCATATTGTTTTAAGCTTGACGATAAATTGTAAAAAGTTCTGTTTTTGTGTGCTTGAAATGATTGTTTAAGGTCACTTTTTGGTTGGGGGTTGTCTACCCCCTCTTAGGCCTTGTTTGGCCTTGTTTTGAGCCATCCCTTTTGGCCCTTGTTCTTGCCTTTGCATGACCTTTCTACCACTAAAATCCAGAGGATTTTCAGTGTTGGAAAGGTGGGTTAGAGTCTTGAATAGGAAAGGGACACCCCTCTCTCATTGTCTCTCATTTGCTTGTATTGTTGGCTCATAATAGTAGCATGTTTACTTAGCTTGTTTTGGCTACATTTCAACAAGTATTTGGTGTTATTTTTCCATGCTACACCTGTATCTAAGGTTGGTTTAGTGGTCTCTTGCATGCACCATACACTTGTAGTGTAATTCTCTCTATTGCCTTAACATGCTTTGTGTTGTAAGCTATGGTTTTAGCATGATTTTCGCTCAACCCAAAGGAGCTTTTATTCATATTTCAACATGCTAAAGCTCTGTTTCATGTTGTTTTGATCATACATGCATTGCTTTGTATAGCTACCATACATTCTAGCTTGTTAGCTTTGAGTGTCCAAGTCATTAGCATGCACTACTTGGACCTTTTTCATGATTTGGAATCACCTCATATGTGATTTCAGTCCATGTAGTGTAGCCATACACTTGCATTTTTCATCCTTTCAAAGCTTTGAAGAGTTGGTGTTTTATGCCTCATGATTGGATCATTGTGCATGCCATCATATTTAGGTCTTTGGGATGCCATCTAAGTGGGGTTTTGGGCTTATTTTGACACGCCATAACTCAGATTTTCATTGGTTAAGTCATGCCATGTTTGGGCTTGATTGGTGTAGTGCAACACCCGTTTGTAGCCTTGCATGCTTCATGCTTTTGGCCTTTCATGTTGACTTGTTTTGGCCTTGGTCCATGTATGTTTTAAACTCACATTGGTACGCTTTAGGACTGTTTTGGTTTTCTTAGGCCATTGGCTTCATGTTTTGCATAGCCTAGTGTAAGTCCTTTTGCTATCTTCAAGTTTTGAGCCTCTTGCATGCCATACTTGTATAGCTTGGATGCTTTGGGACCATTCCATGCATGATTTCAAAGCTTATAATACTTGTCGCGTGCCCACACTTCTTACTCTGTAAGTATTCCTAAGAGTTGGTGTCTTGTTTCCTTGTTTGTAGGCCAATTGGCATGCATGCTTATTTTGCATTTCATTGGATCATTTTCATATCATTATGGCCATTGATTTTGGGTATGGCTGAGGTTTGTCCATCTTTAGTTTAAGTCCATCTTTGCATGTTGTTCCATGCTTGACATGTTGCATGTTGTTGCATGCTTGCTAGTTTCCATGTTGTTGCATGCTTGTCCATCTTTGCATACCATGCACGTTTGTATGTTTAGGTTGCATTTTGCATACTTGTCAGTCTGCGCATTGTCACCTAGTTGTTTAAGGTTGCATTGCATGTTTGCATGATTAGGTTTCATTGCATTCTTTTTGCATGCTTATTATATTGCATTTGGCATGCCTATGTTATACGTATTGCATTGTGTTTGGTTTGGGGTGTCAAACCAAACACGAGGAACGAGGGATGTTTCGTACTTGAAGTGACGAAACGTGCCTCAATCCTCGGTCACCGACACTCTTGATCCAACATGATAAAGTGTGAGGCATTCATATGTTTTTGTGCATTCATTCCATATTGAATTGCACACTTGGCTCCTTTGGCCATCATGCATCGAAATGCGTGATTAGTGGCCCGAGGGTCGAGCACTACACGCCATTGAGTCTTAAACATGATAAGGGGTGTAGTTGCAAACATTGTCTTGCAAATTTATTGCCATACCTCTGTTTGTCCTATGCTGCAGCAAAAGGAGTATTTTACAGAAATAGATGGCTGATCGGCAATTTGGTGTGTTGATCGGCTAAAAGTGTTTGGCCGATAGCTTCATAAGTGGTCGATGACACCTTTCCTTTGGCCGATGGCTTCACCATTTGGCCGATGGCTTCTCACAGTGACCATGAGGTAGTTCAGAAGCATCACAGGAACTTTCACAGTTTTCAAAGGTGCAAAACACTGCAAACAGAGGCAACATGGGGCATGGCAACGGATTTCTGAGAGAAGCCGGCCAAGCATGCATGCATCCCTCGTCACGAGGCCATTTCAGTGTTTTAATAACCTAGAATAGTTTTTTTTTTTTAATTTGGTTATGTAATAATTAATTAGCTTGTTAGTTAGTTAATTAGTTGGCTTGTATTATTTATTCAGACCCTCCGTCGAGAGGGCACAATTGTGTAATAAGTGTACGTGAGTGTGTGAATGTCTTCCAACCCCACATCTTTCTCCCTTTTACTTACCTGTTTCAGTGGTTAGTTTTAGGGCATATTTCAATTAGCATCCTTATGCTATGCATGTTTGCATCATTCATCTGTATTGCATGCACCGGACTCGGCGCATCATACTAACTGCATTGTATTTCAAATCGATTTGAATACATGAGTATCAAGTTGCATTTCACATGCCATCTTAGAATTGCCGAGCCTATTTCTAGTTGTATTTTGCATGTGCTACATTAGCTATCTTAACATAGCAAGGATCATGCATGATTTCTAACTAGCTATTGTTTTGGCTCGGAGTACTAGGTAAGTGTTTACGCTTTAGCACCTTGCATGAGTGTGAGTGCTGCCATGATAGCGTGCTTGCCATGAGGCTAACTGCTTATATGATATAACTGCCTGAATGCCTATAGGTGAAGGTTGGACTACCTGAATTGGAACAATTCATCGAAATGTGAGTTTTGAGCCCACTTTGCGGAGTGGCAAAACCATGTTTTCTAAGCACACTCGAGGGTGGCAAATCCACGTCTTAGCCTACTTGCGAGAAGCACCTTCAAACCATTTTCAAACAAACATGAGATGTTTTGTTCCAACTTAGGCGATCTAGTCTATAATTGTGTGTTGTGCGCATCACATAGTAATTCTTGGCTAATAATCGGAAGAAGAACGCATGTGTTTTTCAAAAACAAGATATCATGTTAGTAAAGGCCGATCTTTGATCGGGCGAGCGGGGGTGCTCATTGCATGACCTTCCCCTCTCATACCCAAGTTCCCGAGCCGAGGCCACTTTGGTGATGACGAACACGTGGCCTTAGGCAACGAGTCAGGGTTTCCTAAATTCTCCCAAAATAAAATATTTAGGTGACGACTCTGTATATGGCAAAGCAGTCCATGTTTGGCACTTCTTTATTAAAATCAGTTTTCTGAAACGATTTGCCGGATTTGGACTCTTTGGTGATTTATCAGTCTTGCATTGCACTTTGCGAGATTAGATTCAGAACTGTGACATTAAGTCCGAACTGTAGTATGCTAATGAACAAAATGGGATTTTCTTGGGACGTTCGGGCACGTCTACAGCGATACAATGCACTAACAAGTGCTGGTAAGGTGCGCAAAATAGCGCGAGCAATGTACTAATAGGTGCTGGTAAGGTGTGCAAAATAGCATGAGCAATGCACTAACAAGTGCAAGTAAGGTGCGCAAAATAGCGCGGGCAATGCACTAACAAGTGCTGGTAAGATGCGCCAAAAAGCGCGAACAATACACTAACAAGTGCAGGTAAGGTGCGCAAAACAGCGCAATGCATGTTCTATGCAAGATGAGAGCATGTAATGAAATGCAGAAGATAGTGCGATGCGCAAGAAAGCGCGAGTATAAAATTGAACAAGAAAGTGCGATGCGCAAGAAAGCGCGAGTGTAAACTGCACAAGAAAGTGCGATGCGCAAGAAAGCGCGAATGTAAACGCAGGATTTTAAGGTCTCCTAGACCAAAGAATGCACAAGATAATGCAAGTGAGACACAACCACAAGGTGCACAAGATAGTGCGAGTGATACACAACCACAAGGTACACAAGACAGTGCGAGTGATACACAACCACAAGGTGCATAAGACAGTGCGAGTGGCACACAACCACAAAGTGCACAAGACAGTGCGAATGGCACCCAACCACAACGGTGCACAAGACAGTGCGAGTGGCACACAACCACAAAGTGCACAAGATAGTGCAAGTGATATGAAATTGTGAAATAGATGCACTGAGTAGGATTATTGTGTGATAGATGCACGATGTTAATTGAAAGCATGTTCTATGCATGAAACAAGCATATTCTATGCAATAGACAAAAGCATATTCTATGCAACATTGAAAGCATATTCTATGCAAGAATCATAAACGATGCGCGGCATGCATGCAACAAAAGTGTTTATGAAAGTGCACATTCTATGCAAGAAGGGAGGCAAATATGTACTTTGGTGCCTTCAATTTACCTCACAAAGGACTTTGCAATGTGCTTAACTCAAGAAGGACACCACCTGTTCATATTGGTGAGGGGTGACATCTGCATGTGAAAACCACAGGTGCTGCTTGGATTGCCATTTTGACTTGAAGCGGGCTTAAGCTTTTGGTCGAGATAAACTCATACACCAGAGAAAGGCGAGGCCTGAGAAGGTGCACTGGAATGTAGTCTTGGAACATGCCGAAGTCAAAACACGTTAAGAAGCTCCAAATTTTCCCTCTTTTCTTATGCTTTGCAGTCCGGAGCCTATGTAGCTTCAGATAGGTCCTAGTTTTATTATTCTTACATGACCTGGGTTGAACCCCGTAATTTATGAAAGAACAAATCATGTTTTCCAGAAATGTGGAGAAGGACACAGCACTCTAAGCACAAAATGATTTATTTTTGAAACCGAAGTTGAGAAAGAGTTCTCAACCAGGTATTGAGCCTACGACTGAACACAGCACACCACGACTCAACAAAGAGAAAGACAAAGGTAAAACAACCTAAACACATCTATTGACACTCGAAACGACTCAAAACAAGAATTGAGACAAACAAAAGCACACACACAACAATTGGATGTGTTACAAAGGCAAGAGACCTCTCGGTTCACAGGGAGCCCACAGCTTCTCCAGGTAATGTTTCCCACCGTTTGTCATTTGTGATTCTCACATCACTCTGGCACTCAATCTCTTTTTCTCTGAAAAAGCCCTTTCCTCACATTTCTCTCAATGCACATCTCTGTATTCTTTGATCTCTCTTATTTCTTTATCCCTCCCCTGGGTGGTTGATGGATAAGCAGGAAGTTATGGGCTCTTGCCCCTAGTATTCTACTAGATGCTCCTTCTTTCGCTCACAACTCGTGAACTTTCTCACAGAGGGGTTGCGCTACAACTGGGTGTGCAGCAGGTCTACAACTGGCATCGGTTGACTATACCCCTGGCTTGGCTTGGTCGAGATGAATACATCTCACCGGATAGGTAGTGCACAAGACAGTGCGAGTGGCACACAACCACAAAGTGCACAAGACAGTGCGAATGGCACCCAACCACAACGGTGCACAAGACAGTGCGAGTGGCACACAACCACAAAGTGCACAAGACAGTGCGAATGGCACCCAACCACAACGGTGCACAAGACAGTGCGAGTGGCACACAACCACAAAGTGCACAAGACAGTGCAAGTGATATGAAATTGTGAAATAGATGCACTGAGTAGGATTATTTTGTGATAGATGCACGATGTTAATTGAAAGCATGTTCTATGCCTTACACATTGCGTTTTCTACGTCCCCATTCTAGGTCAGAGGCCAGTTTGAGCGTGATCGTCCCAAATGAGGGAAACGAATATCCAGCTCCATTTCCAATTCGTGCTTCGCACTTGGCTTGATACCTTGCTACTTGGAGGATAAGAGAGCTTTCGGCCCTTTGCTGTTAGCTTCAATTGTGGCCTTTCTGGCAAGTAGGGTGCCTTTTTTGGCAAGTATGGCACCCTTTCTGGCAAGTATGTTGACAACGGGGAAAAGACAAAAAACCTGACCCAACTGTGCTCTTAGTTCATCACTTTGACCATTTTTGTGTTTTGGCTTTCTACTAAAACAATTTTGACCAATATAAGAGTTAGATTAACACGCTTGTTCGATTTTCTAATTTGAAATCATGCAAGTTAGGCTATGAGCACTAAAAATTTTCCTTTGGGTCCAAGAAATGGTCTAGTTTGGAAAAACGGAATAATTTTCAAGAAAATTAATCAACCTCGGTAAAAATTCTCAAAAACTATTTTTGCAAATGGTCACTGCTCAACCAATGCGGAATTTACTCTCGAGATGCACAATCTCAGATCTAAACTTGAATCGTCTTGCAGCTGAATCTTTCTAACGGAATAGGACAGTCCGATTTTGAATGAAGACAAGCCAGTTTGCGCAGGGACAAGATAGCCGAGTTGAACAAGAGTAAACCAATCAACATGGATGAGCCAAGCAGGCTAAAAATGATTGGAGCCAAGCTTCAGGATGAAGTTGCCTACGTATCCCAAACATGGGAATCAGACCGTACGTAGTTCTAGGTTGAGGTTCACTCAGGTGTTAATACTCCCCTTTTACGCTCTAACTTTTGCCAAAGCCGCCCTTTCGGGTTTTCAACCTTGTGAGCTATGTTTTTCTATTCTTTTCATTCTTTTCGTCTTTCCTTTTCTTCTTTTTTTTTTCTTTTTTTCTTTTCTTCTTTTCTTTTCTTTTTTTCATTTTTTTCATCTTTTCTTTTCATTTTTCTTGCTCTAACTTTTGCCTAGGTCACCCTTCTTAGTTTTCGGCCCAGCAAGCCTCTCAAGGATAAAAGTGTAACTTGTCCATGTTGATCGGTTTTGAGATCTCGAAGCCATCTAAATCCAGGAGAATGGCTGTTATTCGTTGATGATGTAGGAGTCCATCCAATCGGGTCTGAATTTGCCCCTAGTGTTGCGGATAGGAACTCAATTGTCCTTCAGTGAAAATTTCTTCTTTCAGTTGCTCGAATCTGGCTTTCTTTCCAGTCTTCATTAGCTTGAGAAATGAGTCATGTTTGACTCTTCGAGCGCATCTGACATTTTTTGCCCCTAGTTTAAGGGCCACTTCTAATCTAGCTTTGCAAGCTTCCTTTGATAGCATCTAATCGTCTTGATTTGACTCTCTTGCCCCTAGTTCAAGGTTTGCTTCTAATCTGGCCTGGCAGGCCTCCTTTGATGTCATATGACCTTATTGCCCCTAGTTCATGTGTTGCTTCAAATCTGGCCATACAAGCCTCACACTGTGGTTGACCATTGAACATTCTGAATCCAAGTTCAAGGTTTGAAAACAAAAGGGGTCGAGTCTCGAGGCCGAGAGTGATCCTATGCTGCACAATCTCGAAATCAATTCCACGCATGTCTTCGCCGGACCATGCCAAACATTTTTTGAAATCTTTTAAGAAAGCGACTAGTCGCTCGCGTTGAAGACATTGTGGAACCAATCTGGATCAAGCCAGGATCCTTCTCAGTATTCACATTAACAAACATGATCTCATTCATTGAGGGCTTAGCATGCCTCTCTCTTTCTCTCTTAATCGATCAAATTTTTACAAATCCTAAGGAATTCCTTCCTCTTTGTTTTCATCACAGTGTTAGAAAAGTTTTGAAAAACTTAGGTCAATGTAATGATTTCAAGGCACAAAAAAGTAGGTGAAAATTTTTTCCGTTTCATTCAGATGTTCTGGCACAACTGGCTCAATGGCAAAAACAAACGCAAAAGAAAGAGTGTAAAAGTCAAACACAAAACAAGCAAATGATGTCCGAGGTAACACCCTTGAAATCACCCAATTCTAACACAACAGGACTGGCTCGATACAACAAGACAGACTCAACTGAATCAGTACAAAAGGACTGACTCAATACGACACAACAAGACTGACCCAATACCCAAGTCAGAAAGTAAAATAAATAGCATTTGCACATTGCTCAAAACAGTGCATGCTATCCCCACGTCCATAGTGAAATGAGCGCCATCAGTAGGTGGTTCATCCCCCGATCACATAATCACATTATCCGCTAAGTTCATCGATCCAGTACCGATACACTTTGCAAGACCTGGTGCGATGATGACCTTGTTGTCAATCAAATCTTGAATTTCATGGCGAAGACGGAAACAACTGTTAGTGTCAAGGCCATCTTGTTAATGGAAGGCACAATACTTGGCAACATCATGCTTTGTCGAAAGGAGATTTGGGAGAGGCCAAGGCTCAAGGGGTTTCAGATGGCCTTGTCCTATAAGGATTTAGTGCGCTTTCCACAAAGTCATGTAGAGGGGATTGAAGACCCTTTGGCCTCAGGGTGGATACTTCGAGGTTTGCGGAGTTATATTGGATGTACCAGAAAAGGGATTGACAGGTGCTGACTGGGTTTGATGATCTCTTCCGAGTGTAGGATTGGAGCTAAAAGGAATGTTTTTGGTACAATAGCCCTTTTCCCGACTTGTCTCTTGATTCAGACTGCTCTCATTCTGAGCAACAAAAGTGTCATCCACAATTTTTGCAACAATTGTGAGCACTTGCTGTTTGTTCAGCCCTTCGGCTTTCAATGCCTCAACAGCCCACTGAAGATGTTCATAAGGACCAATGCATGCCCCTACCTTGTTCTCACCACTTGCCTCCACTTTGCCAAGGGATTGGCCTTCTTCATATGCAGCCCGTTCCAAGATTGGGGAGCCTTTCGATGTGAAATTTCTGGCTTGTGATGCGCTTGATGACAGAGCCAATATCCCAAAGGCCAAATCTGCCACTGTTCTTTGAAGATCTTCAATCATTCTCATTAGCTCAGAAGTAGTGGGTTCATGGGTTTGAGATGATTGGGATTCAGGTGCATCCATTATACACAAGAATGTGCTTTCTGGAATGAACACATCAGGCTTGGGTAGATGGGCCGAGGTGATGTATATGCTGGGGTCATAGGTAGCTGGCAGTGTATGGATGAGGTTAAGGTGTGGACAAGGTACTTGGTCGTTGGGATCTTGAGGTGGAGCTATCGTCTGGTTGTCGATGAGATTCTTCACCTCATAACCAAGGCGATAGCAATGATGGGTGCCATGACCGCGCTGTTGATGATACACGCAGTATTTGGTGGGGTTATGTCTGGCAGGGAGTGGGTCAGGCAAAGGTTGAGGATCAAGGGGTTTAAGATACCCTCTTTCCATCAGGGCTTTTAGTGCGCTAGTTAGGTTCATATAGAGGTGGGTGAAAGTTCTGCCCTGAGCTCGGGTTGGGCCAAGTGTTTGTGGGTTTGGATTGGCAAACGGGTTCGCAGTTTTAGAAATGGCGACGGTGTTGATTTCAATGGGTTTGGGAATAGTGCTACTGCCAGCATGGGTGTTCCCGAAAATCACCCTCCTTGTTGGTTCACTTGTTCTAGGAATAATCCCTCTGCTGAATGCGCTCTCACCACTATCCGCACTTTGTCCCTCCCAGAAGGGCGATCTGTCATATGTGCTGCCCTTCCTCTCTGCCTTGCAACAAATTCCATAAAAGACTCTGCAGGATTCTGGTGGGTTGCATCAAGCTCTTGGGTGGTCATTTCAACTTGGCTATTGTAAGAGTACTGATTGACAAAGGCCAAAGGCCTCAGCCAACTCTTCCCCGTTTTGCTTCGATATATCCTCCAACTTGGCGTACCAAGTGGCAGCTACACCCAACAGGGTTCTTCTATACAAAGAGAGTTTTTGCGGCATAGTCAGACCCATCGATTTCATAACGTCCAAGAAAAGCCGGATATGTACCATAGGATCTCCACACCCGTCAAAACGGTCAATATGTGGCATTTTGAATCTGTCTGGGAGTCGTACAACAACCTCGGTGTACCCATCCTCAATGTCGGGAATGGAGTTAAGGCCCTGTGCCTTTTTGAATTGCTTCTCAAGGTTCGTAATTTTCACTACGGTCAGACCGAGATCATTAGCATCAAGGGGATAAAACCTCTCATTAGGCTGCACCAGGGGTTTGAAAACTCGAGCTTTAGTTAACCCTTCTCGGGGATCCAGATCATGCAAATCCTCAGTGGGCAGAAGTGGGTCAAATTCTGGATGGGGTCCCGACGCTGGATGTGTGGTAGGTGCCCTAGATGGGCGTTGCATTTCAGCATTAGTCTCATCCTGCATAGTGATTCCCTGGTTTCATGTTGCTATCATGGCCACAACTTCTTCCGGACTCAGTGCCATCACGGTCTGCTGAGTTGAACAAAGGTGATATGACTGGTGACTGTCGAATCAGTTGAACCGGTGAGCCCTGACTGGCTTTTCTTTGCCTTGCTTCTAGCGAAAGAAACACTTGTTGCCCTTGAACTAAATCTCCAACCTGACAAAGTCTATCAACACAAGTCCAATGTACCCGGGGGATATTGGAGCCTTTTGAAGCTGTAGTTCCAGGATTACCTTGCAAAAGAGAAAACAGACAGCATCTTAGCCTGATTTCACCAGAACAGATATGAGCATAACTGAATGACTGTGCTCTCTATACTGAATTCTACCCCAAAACAGATACCAACTTGGCAATTGATATGCACATCCCTGTACAGTTCACTGTAAAGCACATACCGGTTAAAATAAGAGCCAAAACACCCCTATGATGGGGTAGGGTTACCCTGTCCTAGTGTATACCACCCCGAACTCCGCTCCACGCGCGAGGGCATGAATCGTTGTTCTTAGCTACTGCAGTTCAGACTCCTATCACAATTCTGAATCGAATCTCAGAAAGTGCAATGTAAGACTGATAAATCACCAAAGAGTCCAAATCCGGCAAATCGTTTTGAAAAATCAATTTTAATCAAAAAGCGCCAACTATGGACTGCTTTGGCAGATTTCAGAATCGCCTGCTAAATATTTTATTTTGGGAAATTTAGGAAAACCTGACTAGTGCCTAAGGCCATGTGTCCGTCATCACCAAAGTTGCCTCGGCTCAAGAACTTGGGTACGAGAAGGGAAGGTCTTGAAATGAGCACGCTCACTCGCCTGATCCAAGATCGGCCTCTACTAACATGATATGTTGTTTTTGAAAACGCATGTGTTCTTATTCCGGTTATTAATCTAGAATTACTATGTGATGCGCACAACACACAAGTATAGACTAAATCACTCGAGTTAGAATAAAACATCTCATGTTTGTTTTTGAAAATGGTTTGGAGTTGTTACTCGTAAGTAGGCTAAGTCACGGATTTGCCACCCTCAAGTGGACTTAGAAAACATGTTGATTTGCCACTTCAAGTGGGCTTAAAATGCACATTTTGATGAATTGTTCCAATTTAAGCCATGGAGCCTTCATCCACAAGCTTTCATGTAGTTAAACACTTAAGCAATTAGCCTTATGACAAGTATGCTATCATGGCAGTCACTTACACACATGCAAGGATGCTAAAGCGTAAACACTCAAAGTGTACTCTAAGCAAAAACAGAAGCTAGTTAGTAATCAATGCATGATCCTAGCTATGTCAACAATGCCTAATGCAACACAAGCAAAATGCAACTAAGATAGGCTCGGCTATGCTAAGATGCCATGTGAACGCTACACTTGATATATGTATTCAAATAGGAATTGAAATACAATATAGTGTGTATGATGCGCCGAGCTTGGTGCATGCAAGACAAATGAATGATGCACGGATGCAAAGCATAAGTATGTTAATTGAAACATGCCCTAAAGCTAACCATCAAAAGTTGGTAAATAAAAGGGAGAAAGAAATGGGGTTGGAAGACATGCACACACGCACGCACCCTTATTACAACATCGCCCTCTCGGAGGAGGGTCAGAATGAATAAGCTAAGCTAGCTAAGCTAAGCTAATTAACTAATCTAACTAAACTAATTAGACTAATTATTACTAAACAAAATTAATTAACTATTCTTAGTTAACTAGTTATTACAAAACAAATCAATTAATTAAATGCATTAACTAATTCATTACAACACGTTTATAAATAAAATAACAGTTTATTCCATGTTAACAAAAGCACTGAAATGGCCTCATGACGAGGGATGCATGCATGCTCCGTCGGCTTCGCTCGGAAATCCGCTACCATGCCTCATGATGCCTCTGTTTGCACTCTTTCTATACCTCTGAAAATTCTGACCCATCTTAGGAACATGCTGAGGGATGGTCGGCCAAGAGGGATGGCCATCGGCCAAAGTTGGTGGCCATCGGTCAATTCTGATAGCCGATCAGCAGTCTTGGTGGCCGGTCAGCAGCTTTGATGGCCGGTCGGCCATTGCTTCTTGCAATTTCTTCTTTTGCTGCAACAAAGCACTAACAGAGGCATGGCAGTGTATTTGCAAGAAAATGTGTGTGCAACCACACTCTTTATCATGTCTCAAACTCAAAGGAGTGTAGTGCTCGGCTCTCGAGCCATCAATCATGCATCTCAATGCATGATAGCCAAAGAGGCCGAGTTGCACAAATTAATGTCAATGAATGCACACAAATAACACATAAGACTCGATGAACCGCCACCTTATCGTACATGATCAAAGGTGTCAGTGACTAAGAAATGTGGCACGTTTCATCACTTTGAGTATGAAACATGCGACATTCCTCGTGTTTGTATTGATGTCCAACCCAAACACAATGCAACACACATAACATGCTAACACAATGCAATGCAACAATATGCAAATAACATGAACATGGCAAGGGCTATGTAATGTAATACTCAATGGACCAGACCAACCTCAAACAAGCCTCATGCATGCCAACACAATGGCCGAAACATGTTGAAAATGAAGTCCAAAAGAAAATACAAGCATACATACACATTGGTTCACAAACAAGGCATGAAGGCACAACTCTCAAACACATTGAAGGAGTGGAAAATGTGAGAGTGTGGCAATGAAATAGGCTCTGAAATCATGTAAGGAATGATGCCAAATCATGCACATAACACAAGCATAGAATGCTAGGAGGCTCAAAGCTTAAGACTAGCAAAGGGACTTGCACCATGGCCATGTCAAGCAAGCCACAAAGGGCCAAGATTACTCAAAACAATCCCAAGGCAGGTCAAAACAAGACCAAAATCATTCTTGAACATAGCCAACATATGCTAGAATTAGAGGCATGAAGCATGGAGCATACAAGGCCAAAGAGGAGGATTACACTACACCTACCAAAACCAAGCATGAGATGACTTCACCAACAAAAATAAGAGTTGTAACAGGGCAAAATAAGACAAAATACACACTGAAATGGTAGCCCAAAAGCTTAGGCAAGATGGCATACATATTGGCTCATGTTTAAGGCATAAAGCACAAACTCTCTAAAGCATTGAAAGAGTGACACATGTGAGTGCATGACAATGAAAAATGCTCTGAAATCATATAACAAATGATACTAGATCATGCAAATAGCCCAGGCAATGCATGCTAGTGGACTCAAAACACAAAGCTAGTAAGCAAGATTGAACTAAGGTTATACAGAGCAAGGCATGCATGACCAAAACAACTTCAAACAGAGCTTAAGCATGGAAAAACATGAGTAAAAGCTTGCTGGAGTGAAGCCAAAAACATGCTAGAATGATACATGTTAAGGCTATAAGAAGGATTGCACTACAAGTGCAAGGAACATGCAAGAGGTGATCAAACCAAGCCAAAACAGAGCTATATCATGTTAAAATAAGGCCTAAGGCATGCTAAGATGTAGCCAAAACATGCTAGAAAGACATGCTACTTTGATAAGTCATCAACACAAGCAAATAAGAGAAGAGGAGGGGGGACAACCCCTTCCTATTTTGGGCTTCAAAACCACACTTCTACCACTGAAAATCCACAGAAATTAGTTGTGAAGAGGCCGAACAAAGGTGATCCAAAGGCCTAAAAGAGATGGCTCAAAATAAGGCCAAATAAGGCACAAAAGGGGGGTAGACCACCCCCAACACCAAAGAGACCTGAACCAAACAATTTAAGCACTCAAAAATGAAGCTTTTTATAGTTGAAAGCTAATCTAAAAGAAGCATGCAAATAGGTCCAAATAGGCTATGAAAACAGAGCTTTAAAGAGGTAAGAGACTCACCCTTGAAGAACCACTTTAGAACAACAACTTCAGAGGCAAAAACCAAGCTTAAACCACTCAAATGCAACCTTTAAGAACCTCAGCTTAGTAGTGAAGTTGTTTCACTAGGTGCTTTAGTGCAAAAGTGTGACGAAAAGACACTTTTGAGCACAAACAAGTGCAAATATATATATATATATATAGAGAGAGAGATATGTATATCTCTTAGCAATTTTTCAGAACCTCTAGAAAGGGAGAAGGACCTCTCCTCTTATAGAAATCCAAGTCTTAAGCTTGTTGAACAAGCTAGAGGCTTGGTTCAATCCCACCATACACGTGCATGGAGGATGAGTTCTATGCTCACCAGCTGGCACAACTGGCAAAGAAATATATACAAAAGCAAATAAAAAGGCCTCGGCCAACAAAGGTGGCCGACCGGCCACCACTCATGGCTGATGGAAAGAATGAAAGGCCGATAGGCATGAGGCCTGGTCGATGGGTTGTAGGACTGGTCAACAAGCCACCCCCTTCCCTCAGAAACGAAGCCACAAGCTCTTGGTCCACAACCAAGCACAAAATAGACAAGTTGAGAGGCTCCAAGGCAAGGCATGCAGACAAGACCTTCAAAAAATTAAAACGAACACGAGCATGGATGATCATCGAGTGTTCGAACGATGACGTCCAAGTCTTGAGGACAGTCAAAAATGGGGTGTCTACACCTAGTTTCGTCAGGAGCTAGGGGTTCACTATGCTTGCATGTGGTTTCAAACAATCCTGCATTCGGGTGAGCAACATGTCCTAGTTTGGAACAGTCTCTATGGCTTCCGATATGCAACTAGGTCATTTGGTCAAAAGGGGTGCCTCAACAAGACTTCTTAATATACCTCTCACTCCTAGCGCCGAGAATTAAAAGGAGGATCAAACAGTACAGCGGTAGTCCAGATCCGAGGTTTGTGTTCCCATTATGGCAGAGCTCGTAACCGATCAGCCTTATGGCACGCTTTTCCAAGCAAGCCTCTGGCAAACCGTTCAGGAATAGTAGACGACAAACACTGCGACTTAGATGCACCTATGCAAATGTAATGCAAAGAAACAAATACATGTAGATAAAACAACATATCATGAGTTCGAGGCAAGTTCTCTAAATCCCCAGCAGAGTTGCCAAAAACTGTAGACTCGATTTTTTCGTGCGCCCGCCTTTCGGAGAGGCACGAATTGATCTCCTACAGTTTGGACTCCTGTCATGGTTCTGAATCTAATCTCACAAAGTGCAATCTGAGACTGATAAACACCAAAGAGTCCAATCCGGCAAATCATTTTGGAAAATTGATTTTAGATCAAATAATGCCAAAACTGGACTACTTTGCCAGATTACAGAGTTGCCACCTAAATATTTTATTTTTGGAAAAGTTAGGAAACCTTGACTTGTGCCATAGGCCACGTGTCCGTCATCACCAAAGTTTCCTCGGCTTGGGAATTTGGGTACGAGAGGGGAAGGTCCTGAAATGAGCACCCCCGCTCGCCCGATCAAAGATCGGCCTATACTACCATGATATGTTGTTTTATAAACCTCATGTGTTCTTGTTCTGATTTATTAATCTAACTTTACTATGTGATGCACACATACAAGTATAGACTAAGTCACAAGACTTGGAACAAATCGACTCATGTTTGTTTTTGAAAATGGTTTGAAAGTGCCACTCACTAATGGGCTAAATCGCGGATTTGCCACCCTCAAGTGGGCTTAAACACATGATGATTTGCCACTTCGCAAAGTGGGCTTAAAACATTCATTCGTCGAATTGTCCCAATTCAAGCAACAAAGCCTTTACCCACAGGCATTCAAGCAGTTAATCACATAAGCGAATAGCCTCATGGCAAACATGCTATCATGGCAACACTCACACTCATGCAAGCATGCTATAGCGTAACACTTACAATGTACTCCCAGCCAAAACAAAAACCTAGTTACAAATTTACATGATCCTAACTTTACAAGATGCCTAATGCAACACATGCAATAATGCACCTATATAGGCTCGGCTATCTAAGATGACATATGAATACAACAGTTTGATACACGTATTCAAATAAGTATTGAAATATGATGCAGTTTGAATGATGCGCCGAGCTCAGGGCATTCATGACAAATGAATGGATGCAAACATGCAAAGCGTAACGTATGCTAATTGAAACGTGCCCTAAAACTAACCATCGAAAGCGGTTAAATAAAAGGGAGAAAGAAGTGGGGTTGGAAGACATCTACACACACACGCACGCACGCTTATTGCAACATTGTGCCCTCTCGAAGGAGGGTCCGAATAAATGAGCTAAGCTACACTAAGCTAAGCTAAGCTAAGCTAACTAATCTAATTAAACTAATTAAACTAATTATTACACAACAAATTGAATAGCTAGTAAACTACTTACTAATTATTACAACACAACATAAAGAAATAGCTAAGCTAAAGCTACTTAATTATTACATAACCAATGCAAATTAACAAAGTAATTACAAAAATGTTTGAGGGCTTGAAATCCTGTTGGCTCGAATTGGCTCGAAACCCAAAACGACGTCGTTTTGGGTTTCTTTTTTTTTTTTCTTTTTCTTCCTTTCCTTGACCCACACCTCTCATCTCTCTCGCCTCATCCCTCTCGCCTCTCTCGACTCATCCCTTCCATTCACTCTCGCCTCTCTCTCGCCGGTATCTCTTCAGTCTCGCCTCTTGCTATCTCCTCAGTCTCGCCTCTCTCACCTGTCCATTGAGGCAGTATGAAGGACGACTGAGGTAAACTAGAAATCGAGCCACGTTATGGTTGATGTTTGGCTTCAATTTTTTGTAGAAATTAGTTGATTGGGATTGTTTGGGTTTGGATTTTTCTTGAAATTTGTGTTAGGGTTTGGGATTTGGCTTTAATTTATGATGTGTTAGGGTTTGAGATTTGCATTTGAATCTGTTACTCTTTGTATACATTTGATTGGTTTTGCTTGAAATATATTGATTGAAATATTTCTGTATACTCATCTGTATATTGATTGATATACACATCGAAATATATTGCTTGAAATACTCATCTGTTACTCTTTGTATACTCTCTATGCACATTTGAGATGAGCATTGCTTGAAATACACATCTGTGATGACTTATGTTCAAAATATATTTGATTTGTTATCCTCT
Organism: Camellia sinensis; assembly: GCF_004153795.1. Taxonomy (NCBI): domain Eukaryota; kingdom Viridiplantae; phylum Streptophyta; class Magnoliopsida; order Ericales; family Theaceae; genus Camellia; species Camellia sinensis. Next base: position 502,835 of record NW_021025296.1, read on the forward strand.
GTGTCCATTCTGATGAATTTGTTAGGCTCTGCTTGAATATTTTTGGCCTTAATTTGGTTGTGCTTGAATAGTTATCCAACTCTATCATCTGTTTGATAGATCATTCTAAGTGTCCATCTCTTTATCCAACTTTATCATCTGTTTGATAGATCATTCTAAGTAACAGATTCATAAGAATGGTTATAGAGGATACAGAGGATATCATTCTAAGTATACATCTCTTTATCATCTATTTGATAGATCATTTTAAGTATTCATAGTTATCCAACTTTAACATATGAGATTCATAACTAACATTACCTTTGAATCTGTTTGGGGTTTTGTTTGAACTGTATCATTTTTTCTGTTCGCTGAACTCTTTAAACAGATTGTTAGGGAGTTGAACATTGGTTTAAGCAAAAAACAGATTTAACTATTTTGTCATTAAACAGATTTTTTTTGTATGATAATAGGAAGCCACTTTGGTCTATTCGTTTAAGAATATATGAACAATGCAAATAGTTGAACATTCATAAGTATTTGACAAAACAGATTGAACTCTTTAAACATATGAATGCATTCACTTTGTTATGAACATTGAATTTAAAGGAAGCCACTTTAAATTCATAAGTATTTGACAAAACAGATCGAACTCTTTAATCAGATGAATGCATTCACTCTGTTATCAACATTGAATTTATGCATTCAACATTCATAAGTATTCAACAATGATAATAATTATGCATTAGTAGGACGCTTATCCATCAATATGAGGTAGTTGAATCTATTGGTATTTTTTATGTAGATAAAAAAATGGCTTCATCTTCTACTAATAATAGGAACGTGAGATTAAAGCGAAAATTCTATTATTGTGGAAGAATAGCTTCCATGCATATTGTATGAACCAATGAGAATGGAAATGAAGGACGTGTGTTTTTTTTTCCCCCAACAAAATATGTAAGTATCTGTTATATAAATTAATGTTTCACTTTTTATAAATTTCATTTGTCTGATTTGATTAACTGATTCTTGTGCATTGTAGACTGCGAACAAACACTGTAATTACTTCAGGTTCATAGATGATGATGACGACGATGTTACCTCCATAGATATAAGAACAGAAGAAATTAATAATCTAAGGAGAAGGCTTGGTGAGCATGATAGAAGGCTCGAAATGATGGAGAAGATTTTCAAGGCAGTGACTTATGTCATTGTATTTTGTGTATTTTTTCACTTGATCATGTAAATGAATGTAATGGACATGTTGAATGGATGTAATGGACATATTTTGAATGGATGTAATGGACATGTTGTAGTGCTTGAATGGATGTAATGGACATATTTTCAATGGATGCAATGGACATGTTGTAGTGTTTTAATGGATGTAATGGACATATTTTGTGTATTCTATTATGTAATTTGAATGTAGTGTTTGAATGGATCTGATTGATAAATCTTTAACAGATTGAACAACCATAACCTGGAGCATTTTATTATGGATCTATTTTAACAAATTGACATGTTGAATGTAGTGTTTGAATGGATCTATTTTATTATGAACGGATCTATTTAAACATAACCTGGAGCAGATTCACAGAATGGATCTGTTCAAAATTTGGCACATATAGGCAGATTCATAGACATACCCTGCCATCATTCAACATAAAATATTACCATTAACCTGGAAAATATTACCATAACCTGCTGAACTGTTTAACAAATTGCAAATGTTTAACAGATTGAAAATGTTTCAAGAACCATAACCTGCAGCATTCAAAGACATACATTTGAGCATTCAAATCTGGCCCATTCAGGCACATTCATAGACATAATCTCAGCCATAACCTGGAGCATTAAGATTGAGCATTCAAAATGTGGCCCATTGAACATACAATAATGCTAATACTAGAATCTTACGCAATCACCACATTTATTTCAAACACAGACAAGGTAATCAAATACACTGTGCCCTTAAGAATTGCACATAGATTCAAATCACAAAAGGTGTTGCAACTTCATAAAGCAATGTCTATGCTCATCTTGTACTACTTAATTTCAACTAGTCCTATCCGAGAAACAAGATTTCTACATTAACACACTTCTAACAAAAATACAGCTCCCTTTCTAGAGAATGCTGGTTCATTCCATCCATTTACAAAAATAAAGCCTTCTCATTGAACATTTTTTTAGTTCTTCAACATTGAGCATCCTTCAAACCTGTAACTCCACTCCAAAAGAAATCCCATGAATATTAACTGATGATTAGCTGTTAAGGGTGGAGAGCATGCCACCAGTTGCGGTTGGTAACACAACCTTCCAGCCAGGTCCTTTCAGAGGAAGTAAGTTGACAGCAAAGTCTGGCTTCCCATCTTCAGCAAATGGACCAAGTCCCTTCAGAGGAAGTAAATTGACAACAAATACTTTAACATCTCTATTAGATCCCAACCTTCACCAATAAAAACATACAAGACGAGTGAGAAAAATCAAGAATTTGGCTAGTGCAACAAAAAAAAAATAAAAAAAATACTGGTCTGTCATTTAGGTGAGAAAAGAAGAAGAAAATGGTTGTGCTTTCTACTTCCAAAGGTATTATACTCATATCTGGAATTGGCCCCCTATATAGAACTTGGCCAAGTCAATGTATATAGCTCCCAACTAAAACTCTACAAAGACCATAACAAATGTTTGTGTATGAAAACTTTGAATCTTCAATCTGACTACAAATGAAATTAAAAGCAGTGATAAAATATTAGTGGGACATTTGCCATCGTTCAACAGAAAATATTACCATTAAAGTACAGTGCAAAACTAAAAAAAAAAATGGGACATTTGGATCCGCATCTACGTTGAAGTGAACAAAATTTGAAGCGATTGTCAAACTTTGACTGCTAATGTTGTTCACAATTCCTAATTGAGTATGAGATGTGCCTCCAATATTATCCACCGTTTGCATTTGACTAAACTGTGCCTATTCAATAAACAAGTACACTTTACAAATATTGTCCATTCAATATATATATCAAATAAAACAAGAACAAATATTTTAGTTTAAACATTGACCACATACCGGTACATACATACTCTGTTGCGTGCCATCCATGCAAGGAAAATAGTAAGGTGCAGTTTGTGTCTTCTTATGATCATACTAACATAATTTCATTATACGTAAAAGACATTAAAATGAAAAACAACCAACAACATAAAAATTCAAATACATACCATGTCATGATAAGTATTGTATTGCATATCATCTGTGCCAGGAAAATTTAACTTCCGAGGCTGACATTGAGGAACCGTGCGTCCCTATAGTAAGACACAGACACATAGGTGAATAATTTATGTTAAATACATTCAACAATTTCCATGTCACACACAACAAAAAAACTTACCTGCGCTTTGGGAGGCTTTTTAATCTTTCCCTTCAACCGATTCACTATTTCATCCACTTTGCTAACCTTCCGTTTCGTACATGGACGTCCTCTTCGGTGAGCAACCATTGGACTCAGCATCTTGTTAGACATGCCTACTTTTGTAGTACTACAAGCAGACGGACTTCTCAACGAACTATGAGAAGGTGGTACATTATTAGTAGAAGGTGGCATGTCACTAGTAGAAGGTGGTGCATGACTCGCACTACCCGATTGATCTTTTCTCACTTTATCCTTGATTTCTATCAACCCAAGATCAAGCACTTCGTGTTTACCATCATTGTTGGCAGCAATTTCTATGATTTCATCCAACATCTTCTGGTATTTGTCATGCAACTTTGCATTAAGAACAACCCTGACTTTAGTGTATGTGGTTGGAATGCATGTGTACCCTCTTTCGATATGTTTTCTCCATCTTGATACAATGCATTTATCTGGCACCTGATATATACACCTCTCAAGTAGCACAGTAATTGCATAGGCACACATAATGCCCCTAAACTCAAACCACCGACACATACAATGCAATTCACATTTAGTTGCATTAAAGTACACAACAAATTCCACAGTGTTCATTTTCTCACCAACAAGAACAGCCTCCTTCACATGATAAGTACAAATTTCTCCCTCCTCTTTGACAAGATTAGCACAACAATACAATAGTCGTTTCAATTTTACTTGTACTTCTTTAAATTTTGCATCCGTGTAGGCTGCACGAAATTACTTCTAAAACTCATGTACCATCAAGCAATCATTCAATTTGTTTCGAGATTTAAAGTCTTCTTTCATCTTTTTCTCAACCTTACTTCTCAAGGCATTATCATACTGTTCAATAAATTGCTTTAAAGTTGTCTTTGAGTTCACATATCCATAAAAAAAATGCGTTCATGCTCTCACTTCGTTGTGTAGTCGACATGCCAGCCCAAAAAACATCTTTCACATAGGCAAGAATCCACCTATGTCGCTCACTATATAATACCCCCAACCACTTATTATCATCTAGCTTGAACTTTGCAATCACCGCTTGCCATTCTTCATCAAAATCATCTTTTGTAAAACAATCATAAACTGCATTTTGCAAAGCAAGCTTGATGAATTCATGTTGGGCATATCCTTTTAATTTCTTAGGAATTTTCTTCATGATATGCCATAAGCACCAACAATGTCGAGCTTGTGGAAAGACAACTTCAATGCCATTTTGCATAGCTCTGCACTGGTCTATTATTATAGCTTTTGGAGGAACGTCAAACATGCAACTTAACCATTCTCTGAATAGCCACACAAATGTTTTAGTGTTCTCATTAGATAATAGCCCACAACCAAGCAAAATTGACTACCCATGGTGATTAACTCCTACAAACAGAGCAAATGACATATCATATTTGTTTGTCTGATAAGTTGTATCAAACAAAACCACATCCCCAAATGCTTTATAAGTTGCCCTACTCCTTGCATCTGCCCAAAACAAGTTGCGCATGCGACCATCTTCATCAAGGTCAATTGCAAAATAGAAGTTCGAATTTTGTTGTTGCATCCTATGAAAATAAAGTGCAACTGATTCAACATCTCCTACCCTAGGCCTCAATCTTTTCATACTCTGAATATGATTCCTTACATCTCGTTCATCAAATGTTAATGCCTCATACCCCCCTACTTCAACAACTATAGAATGAAAATTCCTAGCCACCCTTGTCCCTGCTTCATCATTTATTTCTAGTCTTCTCTTCACAAGGGTAAGAATTCTCTTATTCATTGCAAAATGTCGTGAGTCACTAGGAATCAAGTCATGCGTATGTTCAAACACAACTGTGGTCATCTGAAATCTTCCATCCTTTTGTAGAGTTGCTCTAACCTTTGCTTTAGATTCAATGAATCATGACAAAGATGGCTCGAGAGGGTGTACTTCTGATCGTTTTGTTCTCTTGCGTGCCCGAGTACATTCAATTCCAAAGTATTTTACTTCCCTATGTTGTCCAATATTCTGTGTTCTATAAGCTGCAGCAAATCCGAGGTGCTTCGCATATCTTGCACAAAACAAATATACTTCCTTCTTTGAGCTAAAACACATGCCCTTCTTAGGTTCTTCAACTTCACCAATCTCATTTAATGACGGATTGTTCTCCACCTCTTCAACTTCGTCACTCCCATTCAATGAAGAATTGGTTGAATCAATGTCCATTGAAGCGTGTGGTTCGTGTACCTTCAAACCAAATAGAAAATAAATCGTAAGTGCATGTATATGCATTTCAATTTTTCCAGCTGAGATGAATTCAACACTGATAATAATTCAACAACACTGAGATTAATGCAACACATTGATCTCAGTAATGAGTAATGAGTTGATTAATTCAACACACTGAGATTAATTCAAAACTGAGATTAATTCAACATTCAACACTGAGATTAATTCAACACATTAATTCTTACACTGAGATGATGTTAGTGATGAGTTGATTAGGTAAATTAAGAACACTGAGAGTAGGTAAATTACCCTAAATGAAAAAATTAGTTTCAAACATAATTTCTCAACCAACACATAAAAAATCAGGACTTTCAGGATTTTAATTACACAGATTAGCATCACGAAAGATGACACAGATTAGCATTAGGACTTTCATCAACCAACACATAAAAAATCAAGGCAATTTATCTATGTGGACTTTCATCAAACAATTGCCATGCATCACTACCATGGAAATGTTTAACAGAGGGCTTGCTTCCAGAACAACGAATTTTTTTTTTTTTTAACATACACAGATCAAATCATTCTCAAAAGCCTCTTACAAATTTTTTTTTTAACATACAAAGAACAACCAAAATATTTTTTTTAACATACACAGATCAAATCATTCTCAGAAGCCTCTTACAATTTTTTTTTTTAACATACACAGAACAACCAATTAGTTACCTACATGCACAGATATGAAAAGGAGATTCCGAACAACGGTGGACAGTGGTTAGCGATGCTCGACAGTGAACACCAGGTTGGTGGTGGTCGTCGTCGTCGTCTCTTTCGCCGTCGTCGTGGTGGTCGTCTCTCTCACCGCCGTCGTCGTTGTCACAACCTCCTTCTCTCTCCCTTCTCTCCTCCCTTGTTTCTATTTTTTGTTTCATTTCATTACTTTGTGCAGAACACGTGAGCTCCACGTGCATCCAAATTTTGGAGGCAAACCATTTCGAGCCATTCGAGCTGTTGGGTATTTCGGGCCTTGTAGCATAATTGAAGTAATTAACACATGTTAAACTATGCTGCTACTACTCTACTCCGGGATGTAGAAGATGCATGCACTCGGTTCTCGCCCCATAAAGTCCACCGATTTTCTCTTGAAAGGCTCTGTTTGCAGGGTTGTTGCAAGAACTTTCTGCTCCACCTTACCAAAACAATGCTGAGGAATACACCAGTGGCCTGCCGGCCATGACAGCCTGCTGCCGGCCTTCTACCGACCAAGGGGAGGCACTGCCAGCCAATGATGAAGCACTGTCGGCCATCAGTGTACCAGTGCCAGCCACTGCTGTGTTGAATTGCCACACTGCAACAGAGCAAAAACAGAGGAAAATGAAGGGTTTTCCAAGGATATATTTGTACCAGGCCCCTCCTTATCATCTCAAAGCATCAAAGGAGTGGCATTCTTGAATCCAAAACCACCAATCAAGCATTGTCAATGCATGATGGCCAAATATCCAAGGTGTACACTTTCAACAAATGCACAAAATAAGGCTCTTGACCACTACCTTATCATGGATGATCAAAGGTAATGGAGACAAAGGAAGACTGGCTCATTTCATCACTTCAAGTATGAAATGAAACAATTTTCCTTGTGTTCAATATAACGTCCGATTGAACACTATGCAATGCAAACACAACATGCTTGTCATGGTCATGTTTTACTTGTTCAATTTTATTTACACATTTTAGCATTAGCAAGCCATTCTTTAGTCAATTTGTCCAAGGTGAGTGTCCTCTAATGAGAGAGGGGACAACCAGAGTATGGTTTAAGATATGAGAGAGATCATGCCTTTGGTTAGTAGAAACCCTCAAAGGAGAGTTAAAACCATTGAGCACAAGCTTTATCTCAAGCTTAAACACAACCTTAAGGCCAACCACCCCCTCAAAGAAAATTAAAAAGTGAAGAAATGAGGGAGGTTGAAGAATTTCAGTGCTGAAACGATGTGAAAAATAATGCTAAAACATGCGAGCAACACATGCACAACATGTTAAGAGCCAAAAGCATTAAAGCTAGTGATGAGCATTACACTAGAGGCATGCCCTATCAAACTGAAATGACTAAACCAGCTCTAGGCAGAGCTTAAACATGCCAAAATTGTAACGACCCCAAAAATGCGTATAGAAAGTTAGCATTATTTAATTAGGGGTTAATGTGTTTTCTATTGGAATTGAAGAACGATCCGTTGAGTTATGCCTTTGAAACTGGGATTGGTGACCTTTACCATAGAATCTGGAACTTTTTCCCTCCGCTCGAGCGGAGCAGTAGGCGCTCGAGCGTACTTTTGGGGTTTCCAACAAATTGTGCAGACGGCCTGAGATTCTGGGAGTTGTGATTTTCCGCTCGAGCGGGGGAGTTGACGCTCGAGCGGACGTCTTTGTTGGTCTTTGCGCTCGAGCGCAAGGTTGGGCGCTCGAGCGGGTCTCCAAGTTGAGTTGTATTTCTGAGGCACAGGGGTTCGTTTTTGGACTTTTTTATTAGTGTTTTGGAACTTTCTATTTTATTTTGGAGTATTGATTGAGGCGGTAATATGATGGTAAAGTAAAATTGGACTAAAAGCTTGAATTAGAATGATTTGTCTACGACCAACCGTCACTCTTTTGTCCTTTTCTTTTTCCACACTTTGAATTTGGATGTGAGGTTAGAACCATGGGAAAGCTTATTTCCGGAGCTTCAATTTGGACACAAGAACGACCTAAAACGGAGTTCGGATGGGAGAGTTACATCTGTTTGAAGTTTTGGAATCTGTGCTGAGAGCAGGGCCGCTCGAGCGGGAATAGGGACGCTCGAGCGGGATTTTCGGGACAGCAGCTTTAAAATCGGGATTTCTAGATCATTCTTGATATTTTCTTTTCCCCTCTTCTTTCCTCTCATCCTAGGTCCGAAACCCTAGCCCCAAAACCTTGATTTCCTTTACTTTGATCAACAATCCACCATGATTCTTACATCAAGGATGGAAAACAAGAGAGGATCAACACTTTTAACCGATTGGAATTCGGGATTGCGAAGGATTCTTCTCAAAGCTTACTTTTCTTGCTTGGTTCTTGAGGTAGGGGTTCTAATCCACTTCAATACTTATATTGATAGATAGATTTATGGTGTTTTCATGATATAAACGTACAAATTTCCATTTTGAGCATGTAGTGTATGGTATGAGAATTGGGGGTTTTAGGGTTTGTGATGTTGGGAGTTAAATTGGTGGGTTTAAATGATGGATTGGGAATCCTAGATGTAGAATCATTGGGAAAATTGGAATTAAAAGTGATGATTTAAGAAGTTTGATTTTCTTGTTAAAAATCCTTATTTTCTTGGAAACCCTAGGTTGATTAATGATGACAACCAATAAATTGGCTCAAGTTGAAAGTAGAGTAATGAAATGAAAGTATTGAAGTATATGTGTTCCAGTTGAATTGGAGTTTGGGAATGTTGGAACTTATGTTTAGAATTTGCGAATGAATCTTGTTATAAATGTTGAAATTCATGCTATCATGTAAAGGAAAATTAGAGAAATAATCCATCAAGGATATAGATCATATGAACTTGGTTTTAGAATGTTGAAATAGGATTCAAAGATTTATTGTGAATTATGTGAAGTTACAAATGGTGTTAATGAACTAAATGATGTTGTACTATGATGAATTATGATTGAATTACGTGACTTGTGTAGGATTAGCTACAAGGACGGACCACGCACCTGAACACTGTGAGTAGTAGTACAAAAATGTATATTTTATCTATTGTTGATAATTATTGTTACTAATGCTCGGTTCTTTGTAAGTGTTATACGAACATCTATGACAATTGGAATTCAATATGAACTGACATGAACACTGAAAGATTCGCGTACGTCGGTATGATTTTGGAATCCTTTATTCTGTTAATGACAAATATTAACCCTTTGTTATTTATAAGCATCCTTTGTGATTTCTTAAAGGATGAGTGGAACTGATGTTCATTTTCGAAGAATCAGAATAATTGGGAAAACTATGTGAATCCATATGAATCTGAAGTTGTTTGGTTGTGTTACACATGAATGCAAAGGTTTAACATCCTTATGTGACTACATAAGAATATGAATTATTCTATTATGTTAGGCGCACAATAATGACATAATATGACAAGAAAGGCCCTGTTTTCTAATATGTTACGTTATGACTTAATGAATGTTTACAAGTTTACGTATGTTCTAAGCTCAAGTCTGTTACAAGATTACGTATGTTATAAGTCAAGAATGTTACAAGTTAATATATGTGACAAGTTCAAGTATGCACAAGTTTAAGTAAGTTTATAAGTTCAAGTATGTTATAAGTTCATGTATGCTACAAGTCCAAGTATGCTATAAGTCTATGTATGTTACAAGTCCAAATATGTTACAAGTATACGCCTGTTACAAGTTCACGCATGTTGTAAATTCAAGTAGGCTTTTATGCCATTACAAGTTATGAGGCTTTTATGCCATTACAAGTTATGAGGCTTTTATGCCATTACAAGTTATGAGGCTTTTATGCCATTACAAGTTATGAGGCTTTTATGCCATTACAAGTTATGAGGCTTTTATGCCATTACAAGTTATGAGGCTTTTATGCCATTACAAGTTATGAGGCTTTTATGCCATTACAAGTTATGAGGCTTTTATGCCATTACAAGTTATGAGGCTTTTATGCCATTACAAGTTATGAGGCTTTTATGCCATTACAAGTTACAAGGGCCTCGTGCCCCATGTTTCAAGGGCCTCGTGCCACCATGTTTTAAAGACTTTATAGTCATTATGTTTATGTTGCAGGATTGGGCCTAAGGCCGTTATGTACTTTGCACAGATTCAGACTAACTATGTGAACTCTGCACCTTTTTATTCATTGATATGAATTATGTTTCAAGTTAAGCATTGGTTTATGTATGTATTACTATTCACTGAGCCACCTCACCCGTTGTTATGTCTGTTTCTGTAGGTTACCAATCAGGCGGTCAGTCCTAGCCAAGACGCCGCTTCCTTTTGTCAACCTTCATATGTTCAGGCACTGTTTAAGGCTTTCAATTTCTTAAGTTGCCAAGATGTTGGTTTGCTTATGAGTGTCCATCTAAGGTTGTCGTATATACCTTTCATGTTTGTCTTTGTATACGCCCGACTGTAGGGCTAAAACTGTAAATGTGTATGTACATACTCTGGGATATAGTTTGGAACTTTATTTATCCGGTATAATGCATGTGATGAATGAGATCCTGGCATGTAGGAGTAGCTCAATGGAGTTTCATTGTTCATTATTATTTATCTATTTATTTTTAATGCTTCCGTTCAGGCCCCATATGATATATATATAACAGGTTAAGTGTCCGTTACTGAAGTGGTCATGCCCAAACTTTTAGGGGCGAGTTGTGCGTATGACAAAAATAGTGGCTAAAACATGCTAAGATGGTAGCACAAAAGGCAAGAAAAACATGCTCACATGTTAGGCCACAAACAAGGCTCAAGGCACAGCTCTCAAAAGCAATGAAAGAGTGAAATATGTAAGAGTGTGACAAAGCTATATGGAAATCACATGCAAAATGATGTTGCTACATGCAAGCAACACATGCACAACATGCTAGAGGCCTTAAAACATTAAGCTAGAAAAGGCATTTGCACTATAGCTATGCAATACAAAGCTCACATGGGGCAAACACTTCAAAACAGTCCTAAAACAACTTAAATGAAGTTCTAAAACATGCTTGAAGTAGGCTAGAAAGAGCTAGAATAAAAGGCTAATTCATAGCACAAACTAAACCAGCAAGCACAATTGCACTACAAGCATACAAAGCAAGCCCCAAGTTACCAAACCAGCTCAAAACAGAGCTAAAGTAGGTCAAAAAAGTAACAAAAACATGCTGACATCAAGCCACAAGATGGTAGAAAAACATGCTCACATGTTGGGCCATCTACTCTTGCAAAGAAGACACAAGAAGGGGAGGCCACCCCCTCCTATTTTGGACCTCAAAACCAAGTTTTTGTCATTGAAATTCCTCTAGAATTCAGCGGTTAAAAGACCAAAAAAGAGTTGTTTGAAAAGCTTTAAAAGATGGCTTGACACTTAGCAAATAAGCTACAAAAGAGGGTGGACCACCCCTAACTCCAAAAGGCCTTAAACCACCATTTTTAAACCTTAAAAATAGAGGTTTTTGTAGTTGAAAACTAGGCCAAAAACAGCATGCAAAGCTGGCCAAACAAGTGTGCAAAATTAAGGTTAAAAGGGGTTAAGCCTATACCTTTGAAGCACAACAACAAACAACCACTGTTTGAGCCAAACCATCTTTGAGAGCTCAAATAAGACCTCCAAGAACCTCAGCTACAAGGTAGCCTAATTTGGTTAAGGGGGTGTATGCAAATAGGTAGAGAATTCCCACTTTCAAGCACAAAATAGGAAGAGAGAGAGGATTCTAAAGAGAGAGGCATAAATTTTGCTCACAAAATTCTGTCAAAATTGTAGAGAGAGTGAGAGATTTTAGAGAGAGCTCCAAAACTTTCTAACCTTTCAAACCATAGAGAATGGCCTCCATATATAGCAATATACAAGCCTCAGGTCGAAATATCTGATTACAAGATAGCTAAAGCATTGTGGAAACAACTAGAGGTAAACATCGGCAAAAAATCTGAGTTTTGACATCGTTGGCCGGCCGGCCATCATTGATGACAAGCATAGGTTCATTTTTGGCCGGCACTATTCATCAATGGCCGGCACTGCATCATCCATGGCCGGAACTCTTCACCAGTGGTCGGCAGAAAAATCTGCTCTCTAGGTCCAACTTCAAATGGCCATATCTCCTTCGTCTACACTCCTTTGCAGGTCATTCTTGTGCCTAAATGGAAACCCCAAAAGTAAGATTTCCAGTGGTGGCAGCCTCATACCAAAATTACTATTATGCTAAGAGATATCCCTCTTTTAGGAAAGACTGCTCAGTTTCGGTCCAACCGGATTCATACCTAACTTCTACCAACCATATCTCTCTCATCCGAACTCGGCTTGAAGAGATTCCTGAATGTAAAATGAACCCCTAAAAGTCCACTTTCCAATGATGGTGCCCTCATAGTTGAAATCTAGGTGTACTTAATGGATAGGCCTGATTTAGCGAGGGCTGCCTGACTCTCTCTTAACAGTCCATGCCCATCTTCTTCTCCAACTTGGTTTCTTCTCTCCACTCCAATTTTCTTCAACTTCAAACCCCTGAACAATGTGTTTTAAAGATTCTTTCAAAGAGTTCACCTCTCTTTCATTTATTTCCACTTTGTCCTTGCTCGGTTTACCGAAAAACGTAACATTTCACAAAATGCGAGCCTCGGAACATCGTAGGATCATTTTTCCAAAAAAATTTGAAAGAGAGGATTTTAAGGTCTAAAATATTTTGGTCAAAATCGTTTTGGTCCAAAAATGGGGTATAAGGGTGGGATTTGAAGCTCCCGTTGCCAAGGAAATCGAACATTTGCACTGCACAACTTTCATCACCAAGTAAACAATCAGTGGCACCCAAGTCTTAAGGGCGGTAAAAAATGGGGTGTCTATAGTATCGCTCTAGTGGTCTCAACTCAAAAGTGAGACAAAATAACCATAAAGCATTCCCACCATTCCTGGATACACTCCAACACTTGAAAATGCAAAATGATACCTTGGAACACACTAGAATGTATATGAACAACCATAATGAAAAGAATAGGTAAACAACACGAGACTCAAAGGGATCAACAGTGACAAAGGACAATAAAAAGAGATAGAAATTACAAATTAGTATACTCTAATTGCTTTAAAAGGACTTTGGACGTCACAAAATAGTCTTGCGTCTAATGACTTGATCCCGAGTATCTAACACCTGAACGGGTCACTTCTCATACGAGGCATCCTCATCTACCTCTAAATTGGTCCAATCCAGCACATTTGAATACAGATATGAAACAAGTCATGAACCCCGAAAAGTTAGGGCAACAAGGACAAATGATATACTACCTCCCTGATCTGCTCTTGAATCTCAAAAAGCCTAGTGAATCTCAGAGACTGCTTGCCACTCTTCTCAAATATCATCAAACCCCAACTAGGTGAGATCTTAAGAAACACATGATCTCCTACCTTAAAAGACAAAGGTCTCCTCCTTTGGTCAGCATAACTTTTCTGGCGACTATTAGTCGAAACCAACCTCTACGGATAAGTATGGCATTTTTTGTCAAATCTCGGACTAATTCCAGACCAAACATAGGTGCATCACCCACCTTGGCCCAATGCATAGGTGATCTATATGGTCAGCCCTATAGGGCCTCAAAAAGATGCCATTCCAATACTTGCCTGAAAGCTATTATTGTAGATAAATTCTACCAAAGGCAAATGCCTCTCTTAGGAGCCCTTAAAATTGAGAACACAAGCCTGAAGCATGTCCTCTAGAATTTGAATAGTGCACTCGAACTGCCTGTCAGTCTGAGGATGATAGGTGGTGCTAAAGTCAACTTAGTGCCCAAGGCACTTTGTAGGCTCTGCCATTACTAGGCCATGAAACACAGATCCCCATCCAAAATGATAATCACTGGAACCCCATGTAGTCGCACTATGTCTCTAAAATATATCTCCACAAGAACGTCCATTGAATTACTCGGTGTAGACACCCTATTTTTTACCAATCTTAAGACTCAGACGTCATCGATTGAGCTCTCGATGATCGCGCATGTCTGTGCTCGTTTTGAGTTTCTGGAGTTCTCGGCTCAGTGCCTTACCTCTGGGCCTCTGAACTCTTTGTGTTTTGGCTCGGTTTGTGGACCATGCCTTGTTCACCTTTCCTGGAGGGAGGGAAAGGTCTGTAGACCACTTTTTGTAGTCGTAGACTACTTTTCCCTCTTGTAGGCTAGTTTCCGGTTTCTGGAGCCTTCGGCCGAGCACCTTGTCTCGGGACCTCTTAACGTTCTCCTCTTGGCTTGGTTTTTGGACCATGCCTTGTTGCCTTGGTCTAGATGGAAACAAAGGTCTGTAGACCACTTTTTGTGGTTGTAGACCACCTTTCCCTCTCGCAGACCACTTTTTGTGCACGTAGACTAGTTTTTGAGGCTTCCGGTTGCGTGCCTTGTCCCGCGGACTTTTGTCTTGCTTCCTTTTTGGTTTGGTTTTGAACCAAACCTTGTTTTCATTGTTTAGAGGGTGGAATAAGGGGTGTAGACCAGTTTCTCTCCCTGAATACCACTTTTCTTGCCTGCCAGCCAGTTTTCTGGTCAGCCAGCGGGTCTTGGTGGTCTTTGGACCACCTAAAGTGGTCGGTAGCCATGCCACCACCCTCCACTCTTTGTGCAAACCATCTTTCCCCCCTTGCCAACCACTTGTTGACCTTGCAGACCGCGTTTTGTGGTCGGTCGACTAGTAGGAGTGGTCGGCCGACCACCTCAACTGGTCGGCACCTTTTCTGCATTTTTCTGCAAATATTTCCGTGCTAGTTGTGCTAGCTGTTGGGCATATAAAGCATCCTCCATACACGTGTATGGAGGGATTGCTTGGAGCTCCAAGCTTGTTCAACAAGCTTGATACATGTTTTTCTATAAAAGGGAGCCTCCTCTCTCTTGTCTCAGGTTCAAAAAAAAATTGCAAAGGGCTATACATATCATCTATCTTTATATTTCTTTCTTTCTCTCTATATTTGTGCTTGAAAGTGTCATTTCTTCACACCTTTGCACACAAACACATAGTGAAACACCACACTCTTGTTGTTGAGATACCTGAGTGTCTTGTTTGGACTCAAGAATTGGTTTTTAGCTCAGAAAAGTGCTGGAGTTGCTGCTTTGAAGTTGTTCTTCAAGGGTGAGTTTCTAACCCTTTAAACCTTTGTATTTGATTAAGTCTTTGGCCCTATTTGCATGCTGTTTTAGGCCTAGTTGTCAACTGTAAAAAGCTTCATTTTCAAGTGTTTAAGATGTTCGATTGAGGCCTCTTTGGTGTTATGGGTAGTCTACCCCCTTTTGTGCCCTGTTTGGCTTTGTTTTGTGCTATCCTTTTAGGCCTTTGAGATCATCTTTTCTTGGGCTTTTAGCCACAGAAATCCAGTGGAATTTTAGTGGTGGAAAGGGTGTTTTCAGGCCTCAAATGGGTGGGGGTTGTCCTCCCTCCTCTTTTCTTATGTGCTTGTGTTGATGGCTCATCAAAGTAGCATGTTTGTTAAGCTTGTTTTGGCTCCATCTCAGTCTATTTTTGGCCTTATTTCAGTATGGAATACCTCTGTTTTGGCTTAGTTTAGGCCACCCTTGCATGTTTTATACACTTGTAGTGTAATCCTTGCAAACTAGCCTTGTTGGCCTCATGTTTGAGCATGTCTTTCTAGCATGTTTTGGCTCCATCTTAGCATGTCTTAGGCATTATTTCAGCATGGCATAGCTCTGTTTTGGACTGGATTGATCATTGGTTGCTTGCATGGTACACTTGTAGTGTAAATTTTGCATACTAGCCTTACATGCTTGTGTTGATAACTCATTTTTCTAGCATGTTTTGGTCCTATCTCAGCAAGTTTTTGGTGTTATCTTAGCATGCCTTAACTCTGTTTTGGGTTGGTTTGATTACCTCTTGCATGCTCCTTGCACTTGTAGTGCAATTCCACTCACTAGCCGAACATGCATCATGCTTTAGACCATCATTCTAGCATGTTTTTGGCTCCAATCCAGCAAGCTTTTAATCATATTTTTCCATTCTTAAGCTCTTTTTTAAGTTGTTTTGGTCATGCATACCTTTCTTTGTATAGTCATAGTGCATTCTAGCTCACTAGCTTTGAGTTTCCAAGTCACTAGCATGCATTGCTTGGGCTATTTGTATAATTTAGCATCATTTGATATGTGATTTCAGTGCATGTAATGTGGCCATACACTCACATGTGTCACTCTTTCAATGATTTGGAGGGGTTGTGCTTTATGCCTTAAATATGAGCCAACATGTATGCCATCTTGCCTAAGCTTTTGGGCTACCATTTCAGTGTGTTTTTAGTGTTATTTTGCCATGATACAACTCTGATTTTTGTTGGTGAAGTCATCTCATGCTTGGTTTTGGTAGGTGTAGTGTAATCCTCCTTATTGGCCTTGCATACTCCATGCTTCATGCCCTTCATGCTATCTTGTTTTGGCTATACCCCATACATGTTTTAGCATTGTTTTGACATGCTCTAGGACTATTTTGGGTTGTCTTGGCTATATGGTTCATGTATTGTATAGCTATAGTGCAAGTGCCTATGCTAGTTTCAAGCTTTGAGCCTCCTAGCATGCTTCATTTGTGACATGTGCATGATTTGGCATCATTTAACATGACATTTCAGAGTGTATAGCATTGCCATGTTCTCGCTTCTTTCACTCATTGAGTGCCTTTAAGGGTTGTGCATTATTGCCTTGTTTGTGGCCTAACTTGTATGCATGCATGCCTAGACTTTTGAGCTCACATCTCAGCATGTGTTTGGTCTTTGTCTTGACCTATTTGAGCTCTGTCTTTGGTTGGTTCAATCATTTGTGCCATGTATTGCATGCCTCTTGTGTAGTCCCCTTTAGTAGCCTTATGCCTTAGGTCATCTAACATGCTATACTTGTGTTGTTTGGATGATTTGGCAACATTTCACACCTGATTTCAAGTGTGAAATGATGCCAAATCAGGTGATGGGCCAATGCATGAGCATGCATTATCTTACCTTTCATGCCATCATTTTAGAGCATTTTGGTCATTATCTTGGCATGCATGAGGTCTATTTGAGGTTGGTTTGGTCCATTGAGCATTGCATTACATAGCCCTTGTGTTGCATCCTTCGCTAGTTTTCATGCTTAAGGACTCTAGCTTGCTATGTTCACGTTGTTGCATTGCTTTGTTGCTTGCATGTTATTGCATTGCATGTGTTAGGATTAGATGTCAATCCAAACACGAGAAACGAGGGATGTTTCATACTTGAAGTGGCGAAACGTGCCTTATTTCTCGATCGCTAACCCTCTTGATCAAGCATGATAGAGATTAATGCCCTTATGTGTTATTTGTGCATTCATTGAAATTGATTCGTGCAATCTTGGCTTCTCGGCCATCATGCATTACGATGCTCGGTTGGTGGCCCGAGAGTCGACTACTGCACTCCCTTGCGCTTAAGAAGTGATAGGGAGGGTGGTTGTGGACACATACCTTGCAAATACATTGTTGCACCCCTTCTTGTTCTCTATTGTAGCAAATTGGAGCTTGGCAGAAATTTCTGGTTGGCAGACCGGTAAAAGTGGCTGGCCGACCACTTTTTCTGGTCTGCAGCATGTTTAAGTGGTCTACAGGTGGTCTACAACACCATTAAGTGGTTAACAGCCTTCCTGGAGGTTCCCATGACGGAGTAGAAGCTATCTGGAGGTTTGTGCAGTGTTCTGAAATCAAATGCAAACAGAGGCAAGTTGGAGCATAGTAATGGATTTCCGAGCGAGGCGATCGAGCATGCATGCACTTCTCGCCCCGTGGCTCCTTTTAATTGCTTTGCTTAGCTATTTAGCTATTTGATTCTGTACTTAAGTAGTTAATGCACTTAGCTACTCATCTGTGTTTGTAATTAGTTAACTTGTTAGTTAATTAGCTTCGTTTTGTAATAATTAGTTTAATTAGCTTAGATTAGCTAGTTAGCTTATTATTCGGACCCTCCGTCGAGAGGGCAAATTTTGTAATAAGTGTGCGTGTGTGTGATGCATGTCTTCCAACCCCATTTCTTTCTCCCTTTTACTTATCAGCTTTTGATGGTTAGTTTAGGGCATGTTTCAATTAGCATACTTATGTTCGCATGCGTGCATCATTCATTCGTCTTGCATGCACCGGGCTGGGCGCATCATACAAACTGCATTGAATTTCAATACTTACTTGAATACGTGTTTCAAAGCATGCTATCGAGTGTTGCAATCATATGACATGATTAGATAGCCGAGCCTTTTTAGTTGCATTTTTGCATGTGCTGCATTAGGCATTGTTAACATAGCTAGGATCATGCATTGTTTTCTAACTAGTTTTCTGTTTTGGCTCAGAGTACACTGTGAGTGTTTACGCTTTAGCATACAGCATAAGTGTGTATGTTTCCATGTTAGCGTGCTTCCCATGAGACTATTTGCTTAACTGCTATAACTGCATGAATGCCTGTGGATGAAGGCTTCATTGCTTGAATTGGAACAATTCATCAAATGTGAGTTTTAAGCCCACTTGAAGTGGCAAATCATCATGTTTTAAGCCCACTTGAGGGTGGCAAATCCACGCTTTAGCCTACTTGCGAGTAGCACTTTCAAACCATTTTCGAAAAACAAACATGAGATGTTTTGTTCTAAATTGAGTGATTTAGTCTATACTTGTATACTGCGCGCATCACATAGTAAATTAGATTAATAACCGGAATAAGAATGCATGTGTTTATAAAAACAACATATCATGTTAGTAGACGCCGATCCTTTAATCGGGCGAGCAGGGGTGCTCATTTCAGGACCTTCCCCTCTCGTACCCAAGTTCCTAAGCTGAGGCAACTTTGGTGATGACGGACACGTGGCCTTTGGCACGAGTCAGGGTTTCCTAAATTTCCCAAAAACAAAATATTTAGGTGGCGACTCTGAAATCTGGCAAAACAGTCCATGTTTGGCGCTTTTGATCAAAATCGATTTTCCAAAACGATTTGTCGGATTTGGACTCTTTGGTGATTTATCAGTCTTACATTGCACTTTGTGAGATTAGATTCAGAACCGTGACAGGAGTCCGAACTATAGTAGCTAGAACTACAATTTGCGCCGTCGCGCGCGGAGCAGAGTTCGGGGTGATCTACACTCAGGCACACACTACAAGAATTTACACTTTTGGTGACTAAATTTTTAGTTGCCAAAAGTCAACTTTTAGTTACCGAAACTATTTAGCGACTAAATTTTTCGGTTGCAGGAGTAGTTGCTGAAGGATTGTCGAGAATGGTAATTGGCTACTAAAGTTATTTTAGTTGCCAAATGTACTGAAATGCCGACTAAGTTTTTAGTCACCAAAAGTATTGGAAAAAAAATTAAATATCACCTTTAGTTGCCAAAATTTTTTTGGTTCCTCCTATTATTTTTTTAGCTACTAAATATATTAGTCACCTAAAGTGTGATTGTATTTTTAGCTATTAAAAGTTTAGTTGCCTAAAGTTCGACATTTTTCGGTACTAAACTTGTAGTCAGCAAAAGTGTTGTTGTTCATCAAAAACAATTTGGCTACAAAATATTTTAGTCGCCAAATGTTAGATTGCTTTTGGCTACTAAGGTTTTACTCGCCTAAAGTCTGGTTTTCTTTTTGGCTATTAATTTTTTAGTTGCTAAAAGTCAGACTTTTTTGGCTACTAAGCTTTTAGTAGGAAAATATTTTGTGTTTTGCCTACTAAACATTTAGTCAGCAAAAGTCTCACATTTTTTACTACTAAACTTGTAGTCACCAAATGTCTGATTATTTTTTAAGGGTTAGTCACCTAATGTCTGCTTTTTGTTGGCACTACGCTTTGTAATCGCCATAATGGTGTTCTGAAAATTTTTATTTTGATTTAGCCACTAACATTTTATTCACTGAAATATGTACTTCCTTTTTTACTACAAATTGCTTAGTCGCCAAAAAAATGTTGTTATGTTTTATCACAAAATTCTAATTTCTCCACAACCTGTCTATATTCCGTGCAACATGTAGTATGTATATAAACAAAAAAATATATATATTTTATCAATCATTCCACAATCCATATTACTTCCAACCATCCAAAAATGAATAACTTTAAATGTATATATTCCATACAAACCAATTATTGTCCAAACTAAATTTATATTTCCATACAAAAATCCAACCCTCCATATTCAAAAATATATTTACTACCATGCGATATGGCTATTTGGGGTGGTACAAATGACAAAAGGTGATCTATATGCCACACCAGCAATTATCAGTTGAATTACAAAGTTATATGTATCAGTAATACTAATCTACACATAAGCAGAGGATGACATAGTTAGCAACATTATACAAAAGTGTCAAGTGTCCTCCATAAAATATATATATATATATAGACTATCCATAAGTAAACGCCAAAAGCCATTGACAAAAAATAAAGACAAAATTGTACCCATTACAAAATATCAATTGATTCAGACATAAGAAAAAGGCTATAATAACATGTGTGGGGAAGTGGTTTGGAAATACCCTTCGGATCCTGGGAGACGCTAGGACTCCTCAAATAGTCACCTGAAAGGAAATAAACACTCTGACGTGGTTGTCGGAATTAGAACTCCGACGGACAAGTCAGCCTCAAGCTCTAGGTTACTTGTATTCTAAGTTAAACATGGAGATTCTTACCCTTCTTCTTTTTTCTTCTTCTTTTATCTGTAGTTCCTGTATTTATACTCGTTTGCTGCCCCTCGGGGCCAGGGCCTACTCGTTACTCATTGTCCTCTCTTATATTCAGCTCGATGGATTTACGCTTATCTGGCCTATCTATTGTATTTGGCCTCCTAAGCGCGCTAACACCGAATAGTGTCTGTTCTGCTGAGTATGCTCTTCCCGGCATTGCCAAATATTCGGCTCCCACAATTGCCCCCCAAACTCGCCATTGACAGTAGTTAACTGGCGTGTTTGGTCTTGATTCTGAAAAGCCAAGACATAAGTTAGGCGGCTCTGCCTATCCCAATGTGTCAGAGCGCGCATGTCTTTTTTTTCATCATTATGCTTTCCCACCTCATTCGTGCACCTTTTGCATTTAATACGATTCGAAACTTCAGTCCTTCTGAATGCATGCTTTTCTCGAATACTTGGGCCTCTTGGATTCCCAGACGGTATCGCTCATTTGACGCTTTTCTCTGCAAATTTCGTCCGTCTATCCTCGTCTTCTTCACCTCTCGCAAGTTTTCTTTCTTTCTTTGCGATCCTATTTTTCGTGCTTATTTTAGCTTTGGTACACCCACGGATATTTGCTAAAATGTCTAAGCACCTGAAAGACCTCCTTTCCGAAGGTCGTATGTCGGGATTTCGACGACATTTTTCTATTCCTGATGATGTTCAACTGCCTCTAGTGATGGACAATACTCTGGATATGGAGAGAGAGGATCACAACACAATCATCTGGCCTCTCCTATCCATTGTGGAGGGCGGTGTCCGTTTTCCCCTACATCCATTCCTTAGGGCCGTTCTCCGCCATTGGGGTCTGATTCCTTCTCAGCCCAATGTGAATTTTTTTCGAATTGTAATGGGGATCGTAGAGTTGAACCAGCACCTCAGGATCGATCTTGGCATTTCGGCTATTTGGCACTGCTATGCTTTAGCCAAATCTTCTGGTCGGTTCGGGCGGTACTTTCTTAGAGCCAAGGATACTGACCATCATTTGGTGTCCATGCTTGCCGGTTCTGGCAAGCGAGTGGCTGACGTAATGGTTAATGTCCGAGGGAACTAGGAATTTGGCAAAGGCGAGGATCGCCTAGACCCTATTCCCAGACGGAAGGGTGAACCTGGTGACCGTGTGTCTCCTTGCGTTTATTGAACTTTTCTTTTACTCGGCCTTTTCTCCAAGTCTAACCCTTTGTCTTTGTGGGCAGTAAATTGAAGAAGATTCTGATTTCTACTGATGACGCAGTCCTTGCGCAGATTGCGGCTGCACTCGGGTACTTTGACGGTCCAAACGTATAGAAGCAAGGGAGAGCGGCCCACATACTCCTTCGATATGAGCCTAATTATACTACTTTTTCGGCCGCGGTTAACATTCCAATTCCAACCGGCGATCAACACCTTGCAGCTCTTATCTTCCCTAGCTTCAAGAGCCTTAGGCAAGTTGGTCTCGAAGCTTTTGCTTTGGGGCAAGACGTGGAGCCGGTGGGAGAGGTAGTCGCCGAACCAGCCAGAGAGTTCACTAAGGAGGCCGAAGAGGTCGACGACAACCTAAACTCGGTGTTTGAGGTAGCCAGACTTAATTAGCCTACCTCACCATCCACTTCGGGTCAGGCGGAGTTTTCTTCTGGAGATATTTTTGCAAGTTTGGGAGACCTACCCGGCGATTTTTTTGAAAGTATGGCTGGGGAAAACCTCACGCAGATGGTTCGAAAGAAAAATGCCGAGTGAATGGCCGCCCGGAAAAAGGCCGAGGCCGCCCGTTCTGAGCCTGTCTTGATTGAGTCTTTCAAACCCGTTATTGAAGAGCCGGTTCAGATTGTTGCGGCCGAAACGGTGAATGAACAACCGGGTCAATGAAGAACGGTTGATTCCGAAAGAACGGGGCAAGAAGCGTAGCACCGAGGGAGAGGTCGGTTCAGAAGATAGTCCTGCTGACAAAAGGCCTCGCTTAGAAAATTCGAACGTGGTTGTTCCTTTCATTGGTCAGCCAAAGATCAGAGACACGCCGTTTTCCTCTGACGCATCCATCATTACCGACCCAGCGGTAGCGTTGAACTTGGCGGCTTCAGTCTCCCTACCGGCTGATAAGGCATCCTTTCATGCCGTGCCGGATTTGGTGGCCGTAGCCCTATCTGTGCAGTCAGCCCTTTTGGTAGGTGACCTTAACTTGTTTTGATTTTGCTTACCTATGGTATCTGACGATCCTAACTCGTTTTGCAGACGGTCGGCAGGATCACTGACTTGGGCCGCCGCCTACATGATGCCCTTGAGAGGATTGACCGTTTGCAGTCAAAAGTGGACGGTCAAAAGACCAGGGCCGAGTTTGAGGTTATGAGTGCCGCAATGGAGACTGCGCGAGCCGAAGCCGAAGTAGAAAGGGCTCGGTCTGCCGATCAGCTCTGTTCTGATGCCGAAGATAGGGCGAATGCGAGCGAAGAATCGCTTAGGCTAGCCAAGGAGGCACTTAACACGGTGGAGACTGAGTTAGCAGAGTTGAAGGCGGCCAAGGAAAAAGCCAAATTTGAGGCTTCTACCACATTTGAAGTAGGAAAAGGTGCCGCCTTCGAGGAATATGTAGATAAAGTCCCCAAGTTTGAGAATCGGGGATTCAAGCATGGGTGGCTCAAGGCCCTTGATGCCGCTGGGGTTACATTGGACTTGCCAATTCCATATGAGTAGGTGGACGTTGAGCCACTTGACTCAGACCCCGAGGATAGATCTGGGAGGCATTCGAATTTTATGAAATGCTTTCACTTTTGATGTATGTTTTTGTTTTAAGGACTTTTGTTGGTTCCGAGTAGTTTTCATGTATAAATTGGTTACTATCTGCGCTCAATTTATTAATGAAAATTACCTTGTCATTTCACTACTACTTATGCGCAGTTTGTGAAGTTGTGCTGGTGAAGAATTTTTGCCTTTCACTACTTTAGATAAAATGATTATTCTGTTGAGCTTTCTAAGATTGAATATCTTGGCAATATTGACTTATCATTCATATGCCGAATAGTTTGATGAATCTGCCCTTAAGAGTTATGAAGAATCGATTCATAGGCCGGCTGGGGCGCACAAGCCGAATATATTGATCAATCTACCCTTAAGCCGATTAGATTAATAAATCTACCCCTGTCGTAGTTGGCTCATGGACATGATACGCCGGATTGGCGCATGGATTTTGCCCTTGCCCCAGGCGGTTCATGATCATTCGAGCGCCAAAGAGACAAACTTAAAAGTTCTGAAGAATCGATTCATGGGCCGACTGGGGTGCATAAGCCGAATATATTGATGAATCTGTCCTTAAGCTGATTAGATTAATAAATCTACCCCTGTCGTAGTTGGCTCATGGACATGATACGCCAGATGGGCACATGGATTCTGCCCTTGCCCCACAAGGGTCGACTCAGTCGATGCCGGGCGATTGAGGTTTTCACAATTAATGAGATTGCCTCGAGGGTGCTGCCTTCGTAAAGGATAAAGGAACAAAGGAACAACTTTTATGAGCTTAGTGAACAACTGACTCCAGCTCTTGGAGGAAGATCCATCGTTTGAATGTCAAACAGACTCATCTTTAAAAGTAGAGGGGAAGCGAGGACGCGAGTTGAGCTTGGCGGAGATATGAATCGAGGTGGTGAACCTTCGCGCGTAGGAAGTAGGAGTTCTAGGGATCGAGAGAGCTGTCAGTCTCCTCGATGTCGAAGTAAGTCGCCCAGGCAGGACAAGCAGTCGCAGGGCAGATCTCCGCAACCCGGAGTTGAAAGGGGATCTGACGCGAATCTGTGCCCATTAAGCTTTGCGGTATTTGTGGGGAATAAACCCATGACAGAGGCGGACTCGATCGTTACCCAAATGTAGCGGTCGAGTTTGCTGGACAAATTTTTCCTCCTGAGGTTCAGCAATCGATGGTAGGTCGTCAGGATTACGAAGTATTTCGTGAAGGCATTCACGGGGCGGTGAAGGGGCTTTACATTGCCTATGAAATTGGTATGCGGCTGTGTGCTGCCCGCAGATAAATGGAAAGGAGGGAGGAACGTATTCAAAGTTTGGAAGCTCGCGCGGAGGCGACTGAGCATGAGTTAAGAAAGGCCAGGGTGGCTCAAACACAACCCGCCGGGTAGGGAAACCCAATCGTGGAAGAAAAGGTTACCCAGCGGCTCATCAGTACCGCGCTCGCCAATCGTGAGACGGTGAGTATGTTCGTAATGGAGTCTGCGAAGGGGAGGGCCTATGAAAAAGGTTTTCATGAAGGCCGAAAAGTTAGAATTGAAAAGACCAAGGAGGAGCTTGCCGAAGAGGTTTGGCGATGTCAAAATCGTGGATTTAGGCACGGTTGGATCAAGGCATCTCAGGCTGCGGAAGTTCTTCGAGTGTCGGGCATTGATTTGGCATCGCCACTCTACCAGAGTAAACATTTTCCTTTTTCTGCTTTTGAAGTCAAGAAGAGTGAGGATGAGGGTGACGCCGTATAAGGATACTCATTGTAAGGTTGAAACGCAGATCACATTCAAAACTATGTAATTTATTGTTTGATTGAATAAAAAACGTTCTATTTATAAATATTTCGTTGCAGTTCGTATTCGGCATATACGTGTTTCGTTTTATTGCATAAATGTTTGAATGAACGTATAAGCATTGATCGGCCCGAGTATCTGTTAAATGTCCAGTGATACGCTGGTTTATAGGTAAGGTCGGCCCATACGTGATAGCCATTTAGTCTTGAATGAGGCCATTGTAATTGGGCCATTTGTAAGTTGGCCATTTTTCTGTGATCGTCGTCTAGATAACTAGGTCATTGTAGCCTGAGGAAGTCGAAAACCAGTGAGTGGAGTGGCGGCGGCAAATTCGACCCGGCTCAGGGCCTGGATGTTTGGCCGGTTGGATTGATAATTCTATCCTTGCCTAGCCAGTGCATGTCCTTCAAAAAGCCGTTTAGATAACTAGGCGGTGGTGAATGTCGACCGACGTTTGTCTCATGGAGTTTAGCGTTAATGAAATCGCCTCGGGATTAGGATCTCAAGATCGCTACTAGTATTGAAAATAAAAGGAATGGGTGCCTCGCGCAAATAAACACGCTTCATTCCTCATCACTTGTTATGTGGGGTGAGATAAGTGGGGGTGTTAGTTAGAGAAGCTCGAACTTCGGCCGAGCTTGGTGTTGCAATGGATCGCCGCAAAGAACCCACCCGTATGGGAGGTAGGGCGTTCAAAAGATGGGACGAGTCTTCAAGTCGTCGAAGCAGATCGCCCCGAAAGGAGAGACAACGACCGTTGAGTTTATCCTTCCTTGTCCTAGATCTTTGCCTTGACATTGTCAATGGTATCAGGGGAAGTTTGGCAATGTGCAAGTCATGGGTTGGGCACAGTTGGCTCAAGGCATTGCAAGCCGTGGAGGACTTCCGGGCGACGGGCGTTGATTTGGCGCTGCCACTTTACCAATGCGTCTTTTCCCCTTTTTCGCTTTTGAGGTTGAAAATGGATATTGTAATGTTCAAATGCGGGTTGCATTTATGTAACTACTATTTTAATCAAATAAAATGTTTCATTTCGAACGTTTGCGCCTTGTTCTGGGCATTTTTATATATTCAATTAGGCACCTCATTTCGCATATTGGCATATTTTGTTTTGTTCATGCAGACTTGTAGTTTGTGTAATAATTTTCGTATGTAACAAGGGGTCGATAAGATGTGCCCAATTCGCTAAGTTGACAAATGGCATTGCGTTCAATTATAGTCTGATTTGGCTCAGCTTAGGTACTTGGCCGACCGACGTAATGAATCAGCCTGTGCGTGCGAGCTTTAGGAGCCGAATGGGGATATGATTTGTAGAAGGGGCTCTGAATCCGGAGGCTTATTTGAGCCAATCGTGATATCCACGAAGGGCACTCCGAATCCGGATAATTAATCGGCCCCAACGTGTTTTGCACCGAAGGGGGCTCCGAATCCGGAGGCTTAATCAGCCCTAAGGTGTCATGCACCGAAGGGCGCTCCGAATCTAGAGGCTTATTTGAGCCAATCGTGATATCCACGAAGGGCGCTCCGAATCCAGAGACTTAATCGGCCCCAACGTGTTTTGTACCGAAGGGGGCTCCGAATTCGGAGACTTAATCGGCCCTAAGGTGTCATGCACCGAAGGGCGCTTCGAATCCGGAGGCTTATTTGAGCCAATCGTGATATCCACAAAGGGTGCTCCGAATCCGGAGACTTAATCGGCCCTAAGGGGTCATGCACCGAAGGGCGCTCTGAATCCGAAGCCTTATTTGAGCCAATCGTAAAATCAACGAAGAGCGCTTCGAATTCGGAGAGTTAATCGGCCCCAACGTGTTTTGTACCGAAGGGGGCTCCAAATTCGGAGGCTTAATCGGCCCTATGGTGTCATGCACTGCAGGGCGCTCCGAATCTGGAGGCTTAGTTGAGCCAATCGTGATATCCATGAAGGGCGCTCCGAATCTGGAGGCTTAATCGGCCCTAAGGTGTTATGTACCGAAGGGCGCTTCGAATCCAGAGGCTTATTTGAGCCAATCGGGATATCTACGAAGGGCACTCCGAATCCTGAGACTTAATTGGCCCTAAGGTGTCATGCACTGAAGGGCGCTCCGAATTCGGAGGCTTATTCGAGCCAATCGTGATATCCACGAAGGGCGCTCCGAATCCGGAGACTTATTGACACTATAATGGGAAGTGAATTGCACGATGGAAAAAGATGAGACTTTTCATTGCAAAAGTCAGCTACATATAAGTATCAAAGCCCACTGTAGACGCGCTCGTGGGCCCCGCTACTACAGTTCGGACTCGATTTGTGTCACGGTTCTTAATCTGAACCAAAGAGTCCAAATCTGGCAAATCGTTTTTGAGAAACAGATTTTTTGAAAAGAAGTGCCAAACTTGGACTGCTTTGCCAGATACAGAGTCGCCACCTAAATATTTTAAAACGGGGGAATTTAGGAAACCCTGACTCGGTGCCAAAGGCCACGTGTCCGTCATCACCAAAGTTGCCTCGGCTCGGGAGCTTGGGTACGATTGGGGAAGGTCTGCTACGAGCACCCCCTCTCACCCGGTCCGAAGACCGGCCTCTACTAACCGTGATACCCGTTTTTGAAAACGTTTATGTGTTCTTATCCTGATTATTTGCCTAGAATTACTACATTATGCGCACAGCAAACAAGTATAGACTAGATTGCCTAATTCGGAAATAAACATTGCATATCCGTTTGTCTTGAAAAACACTTTGGAATTTGCTACTCGCAAGTAGGCTAAAATACGGATTTCAACGAGTGTTTCCAACTCAGGCAATCCAACCTTCACCCACAGGCATTCAAACAGTTTATCACATAAGCATCTAGCCACATGGTAAGCATGCTGTCATAGTAGCATTCACACGCATGAGATATGCTAAAGCGTAAATGCTTACCGAGTACTCCGAGCCAAAACAATAAACTAGTTAGTAAACAATGCATGATCCAAGTCCATGTTTGAATGTCTAATGCAACACATACAGGATGCAATTAGAGTAGGCTCGGCTAACCTAGACATGGGATGTAAAATGCAATCAATTGATGCACGTATTCAATTTGGAATTGAAATACAAATGCAGTTAGCATGATGTACCGAGCCCGGTGCATGTAGGACAAAAATATGGATGCACGAATGCATAGCATAAGGTATGCTAATTTAAAACATGCCCTAGTCTACCATCATAAGCTGGTAAATAAAAGGGGAGAAAGAAGTGGGGTTGGAAGACATACACACACTCACCCACACTTATTACAAATTTACCCTCGCTCGGAGGGACCGAAAGAATAGTACAGAAAATTAACCTACAAGCTAATTAATTATTACAAATCACCTAATTAGTTAACAAATTAACTAAGCTAGGAAAAATAGTAAACTGCCTTGGGAAGAGAGCTCGATGCGATGCATGCTCGGTCCTGCTCGGAAGTACACTGCCATATATGAGCTGCCTCTGTTTTCCCTGCTATACTCCTCTGAAGACTGTCAAAGTCTCAGAGTTGCTTCCCTAGACACTGGGAGACAGCACCGACTGAGTAGAATATCCACCGGCAGTGGTATATGGTCACCGGCCGTGAATGAATCCATCGGCCATCACTTGGTTGCCAGTCGGTATTGAGCAATGCCGGTCGGCAGAGAATGCCTGCAGAACCTACAATCGACAGCAGCAGAGGACAAGGCAGAGTATGGCAGTGCAATTCAAACAATGTATGCACCAATCATGTTCCTTATCATGTGAGTGAGTCAAAGGGACATGCTCCTTGGTTCTCGGACCACCAATCGCGCATTTCTATGCGTGATGGCCCAAGGGACCAAGTGCGCACATTTTGATGTCAAATGCAATGCAAACCAACAAACCAAAGGGGTCCAATCCCTATCACTAAATCAAGGGACAAGATATGCATGTTCAATGCAACCTATGCATGTTAGCTAGGGATGCAACATGGCAATGCAAACAAGCAAGTGATGAACAAGCATGCAAGCTAGTGAACATGCAAGACATGGTGCAATCAAAGCATGCAAAGTGTGAGACATGTAACAATATCTAAAGATTGGACTTAAATATGATTCGGGCAGCTCTAATTAGGCCCAAAACAGTGGCCATAACTGCCCAAAATGGAGGACTAAAACACACACACATGCATGCAAAGGATGTCCAATACTTTAAGCATTTAAAAGCAATTCTCAAGCACAATTAAGAGAATGCAAACATGGATAAATGACATGCATTAAGCTCTGAAAATTATGCAAGAATATGGTCCTAAACCAAGCAAACAAAATAGGCTAAGCATGCAATAAATGGCCCAAGTACTTAAAGCAAGTCAAAGGGACTTGGACCATGGCTAAGCCAACCAAGCCTCACAAGGCCAAGAGGGCTTAAAATAGGTCCAAGGCAGACCTAGACCATGCAAAGGAGACCCCCTAGATGGCATCTAAGTGGCCCAAATTCAAAGGTATGTACAGTGGCCAAAACATGGAGCATATAACACAAGCTCAGAAGGCATCAAAGAGACAACCCAGGCAAGCATACAAGCATGCAAAGGGGACTGAAATGGTGCTACAAATGATGCCAAACCATTAAATCAAAGTAAGTAATGCATGCTATACCCTCAAATACTTAAGGCCAACAAGCGAAAAATGCAAAGGGGCTATACAACGCATGCCATGGCCAGCCCAAACAACTATGGACAGACCTTATACATGGTAAAATAAGCACAAAAGCTTCACAAGACTAGACCTAAAACAAGCTAGAACAAAGGCTCACAACCTAAGGCATGTTAAGGCCTAAACATGGCATTACAAGGTAGGTATGCTAAGCATGCATGGTGTACCAAAACCAACAAAAAACAAAGGCATATTATGACATAATAGGCCCAAAAAATAGCCAAGCCATGGTCAACAAGAAGCCTAGCTAGGTGCTCCCTCAAGAGGCCAAAAATGGTCCATTTCAAGGACAACAAGGAGAGGGGGTGGCCCTCTCCTTCTTGGGACCCCAAGGCACCATCCTCACCTCTGAAATCCCTCAAGATTTCAGTGGTGAGGAGGCCCAAGCACCAAGGTCTCGGAGCTTACACAAAATAGCACAAAATGGAGCCTTACAAGGCTTAGGAGGGGTCAAACAACCTCAAACTACAAAACACTCTAAACAAACTATTTAGAGGGCCTAAAAGCAGAACTTTTTTGTATTATACACTAAGCTCAAAAACAGTTCTAAGATAGGCAAAACAAGCATGCAAGAATGGGGAACAAAGGGACTAGTTTCTTACCCTTGAAGACCCCTTCAACAATGGTGGACCAGCAGCTTCTTTTAGGTTGAAACCAGCTTCAAAACCTCAAAAACAACCCTCAAGAGGTCTTAGCTCCAAGGGATGGTGTAATGGTGGGTGCTTGTGAGCAAAAGTAAGACAAAACACACACACTAAGGCTAAATGAGAGAGAGGTATAGAGATAGAATATATATCAAACCCTAAACCTAAAACCAGAGCTCTCACAATGTTTTTCTCTCTTAAGTGTCTAACCTAGAGCCAAGAGAGGAGGGCTCCTCTTATAGAGGAGCCAATCTTGTAAAGCTTACAAGGTAAGCTAACAAGGAGTCCATCCCTCCATACACGTGTATGGAGGGGAACAAAATGACATACAGCTGTCTTAAAATATCTGCAAAAGCAGATGAACAGTAGTCGACTGCTCAAAATTTCCATTTTGTCAAAATTGAGTGCCGACCAGCAACAAATAATGCCTACCGGCAATATACATTGCCGATGGCATCAAAACACCAGCCGGTGGCCTCTAGCCATGGCCGGTGATGTGTGGGGATGCCTCACATGGCATTCCCTGCCCCTCCAAGGCAAAATACAAGTGTTTGGTGCAAAACCAGACACTAAAGAAGCGAGTTCGGAGATCCTGAGGCAAGGCGCGTAGCCGAAGCCTCCGGGAACTCCAAACAAACACAAACATGGATAATCACTGGGTGTTCAAACGGTGATGTCCAAGTCTTGAGGACGGTCAAAAATGGGGTGTCTACAGTTGCCCCTCTTTGACAGAACTCGAAAGTCATAACAATGACGGGAGTGAATATCAAAGCCCAGAGACGACCCATTTTTGACAACGCCGAAGACTTAGACAAACACGCAAGACAAACAAGATATGCGCCCGAAGGCAGGGGCAAAATACAAGACAATGCACGAAGCCAAACATAACTTATGATCATGCAAAGAAAGCTGTAACGAAGCATAACATGCGACAGTTTTAAGCTAGCATACACCAAACTACACTACAATGCAGAAAGGATGTAAGAGAATTATGCAATTCTCAATACGTCTCACTCGGAGGATACAATACCTGTGCGGTTCGTCTGGTTGCACCAGCCTCAAATGAACCGTACATACAATATCGTGCCTGTAAAGAAAACAACTTAACAGGTACGATGTTGTTAGCAACATGCATGACAATGCAAAAATGGATGCAAAATGATATGTAATATATACAAAACAATGTACAAACAATGCAAATAAAGATGCAGTGGAATTGAAACAATGCAAACTATATGCAAAGCAATTGAATCATGATCCAATCATGAGCACTTCGAAACCACGCCTACGACAAATAGATTGATGGAGGTAACGAGTCCGTCTACCATAGAACGGTCCACTGAACTATGAGTAATGTAGATGGACACAGGAACAAGTATTGGGGGGGATTGACACAAGTGGGGAAACGATCCGCTGGGGAAAGGACTACGATCCTAATGCCGGATGCAAAAAAAATTACTCTACAATGTAATATATAATGAAAATGCTGGGGAAATGGCAATGGATATGGCACGCGGACCAAACCAAATCTCGCCTAGGCAAGGCATGTACGCATACAAGCCATGTTTAACATAGAACGGTCCACTGAACTATGTTTCGACACGAGAAGTATGGGCACATACCAGACCAAGCTCAACATGGAAAGGCGAAAGCCATAGATGGAAGTGATGCGATGAATGCATGCGATCTACAATGCAATGTTTACAAATATGCAATGGGATGGAAATGGATACAATGGATATGGCACGCAAGCCAAACCAAATCTTGCCTAGGAAAGGCATGCATACATACAAGCCATGTGTAACACAGAAAAGGTGCCGCAACCCTCAACCAACATATCAACCGTGGAATAGGCGCGTAGACATGCAGAACTGTGCTTTAACGTTAAAAGTAAGGGCACATATCAGACCAAGCTCAATCATAGAAAGGCGCAAGGGGGGGGGCGATGCAATGAATGCATGCAAGCTACAATGCAATATCTACAGATATGCAATGGAAATGGATACAGTGGATATGGCCTGTGGGCCAAACCAAATCTTGCCTAGGAAAGGCATGTACGTATACGAGCCATGTCTAACACAGAAAAGGTGCCGCAACCCTCAAACCAACATACCAGCGTGGAATAGGCGCGTAGACATGCAGAACTGTGCTTTAACGTTAAAAGTAAGGGCACATATCAGACCAAGCTCAATCATAGAAAGGCGCAAGCCATAGATGGAAGGTGATGCAGTAAATGCATGCAAACTACAATGCAATATCTACAAATATGCAATGGAATGGATACTTACAAACATACATGACAATGCAGTATGCACTATGTTCTAATGATGCATGACAATGCAACTATTTAAGATGATGCGTGACAATGCATGTGTGTTTGTTTTTTGTGTTTTTGAAATGCAAATGACGTACAAAATGCATGTTCCATGGAATGTGGGACAACACGCGGCTTTAAGATGCACGATAATGCAACTTATCAAAAGCCGTTCGGGCACGACAAACACCGAAGGACTTGCACCTTCAGAGGATTTAGGGTCTCCTAGACCGTAATATTGTACAAGAAATGCATAACAATGCAAGTGAAATTGAAATATGCGACGACGCGCGGCTTAAGATATGTATGATAATGCCAACGAACTGTGCACATCAATGCACTAAAGGTTTTGCACCTTCCAAGGATTTAAGGTCTCCTAGACCGTGTGGATTGCACAAGAAATGCATAACAATGCAAGTGAACTTGAAATGCGACGACGCGCGGCTTAAGATATGCATGATAATGCCAACGAATTGTGCACATCAATGCACTAAAGGTTTTGCACCTTCCAAGGATTTAAGGTCTCCTAGACCATGGATTGCACAAGAAATGCATAACAATGCAAGTGAACTTGAAATACGACGACGCGCGGCTTAAGATATGCATGATAATGCCAACGAACTGTGCACATCAATGCACTAAAGGTTTTGCACCTTCCAAGGATTTAAGGTCTCCTAGACCGTGCCGTTGTCGGGACGGTGTGATGCGTAAAATAGCGCGATGGAATGCATGTAAAATGCAATGAGATGCGCAAAACAGCGCGATGTTAGACAACGCGAGTACACAAGATAGTGCGATGCGCAAGATAGTGCGATGGAATGCATGTAAAATGCAATGAGATGCGCAAAACAACGCGATGCGTTAGACAACGCGAGTGCACAAGACAGTGCGATGCGCAAGATAGCGCGATGGAATGCATGTAAAATGCAATGAGATGCGCAAAACAGCGCGACGCGTTAGACAACGCGAGTGCACAAGACAGTGCGATGCGCAAGATAGCGCGATGGAATGCATGTAAAATGCAATGAGATGTGCAAAACAGCGCGATGCGTTAGACAACGCGTGTGCACAAGACAGTGCGATGCGCAAGATAGCGCGATTGATTTGAGATGCACAAGACGGTGCGATTGATTTGAAATGCACAAGACAGTGCGATTGATATGAAATGCACAAGACAGTGCGATTGATATGCGATGCACAAGACAGTGCGATTGATTTGAAATGCACAAGAGGGCAACTTTTGAGTTTGGTAAAAGCCAAAAGGATACGGAAAGGATACACCTTGCATGAATTCGAGTGCCACGCACAGAACACACGACCCTAGGTCACAACGAAGGCCGGTTGAGTGTCGGGGATGCACTGTTTTGCACTGTTTTGAGCAATGAAGGCCCTGAACCCCACAAATAACTCAAACAAGGGTGTAGGAGGCTCAAAAATCACTGTAGGAGACCACCGGATGTCCACTGGCCATCAAAATACATCACCAGCCGTCCATCGGCCATCATACAATTCCATCGGCACAATATTTTGCCGACCGGCAAAGAATGTGGCCGACCGGCAAAGAATTCCTGTATCGGGGCAGTACTGTCATTTCGGCACGGGTCTTTTAAAATAGGGTTTCTAACCCTATTTTCCTCACTCCTCCTTAGCCGAAAATCCTATCTCTCTCTCTCTAGAGTGTTTTCCTCCCTTGATTCTCTCCTTTTCTTGCATTCTAGCTCCCATTTCGTCGTTCCATTCGCGATCTCCTTCGCGTTTCGGACATTTTCAACCGAACGAAACTTTGTTTCGGTGCTTCTTTCTTGATTTTCGCCACTCGAGGCTTGTTTTCCTTGAGTTTTTCTCGATACCCGTGCCTTTTCCGCACTTCGGCTTTTCTGGCCTTTTCCGGCCCTCTTGGGGTTTGACTTTTTGTTGACTTTTCACCTTCTCGCCCGACTTTCCGCCTTCCGGCCATTTTCACCTTCTCTTCGACATGGCGGATGATCTTCCATAGGGCGGGGCTCCTCCAGAGCTCGAGATGGACCCTGAGGCCGAGCCCTTGCCACTTCATATCCGACCGTTCGATCCAGAGACCTACAGGCCTGCAGTTCATGAGATGCTCCCCGATGGACTACGCTAGTTCCGGAGCTTCGAGAGGCACGTGGCACGTGACCTACTACTATGTGAGCCTACTTCCCACCTGTCCTTCGGCGCTTCCGAGGTAACTTTCCTTCTCTGCTTTACTTTCTGCAATGTAGGATGCAAAAATGCCGTAGCTGGTTATGCTCTTTAACTGCTTAGTTCCGATATGTTGTATACTGTAGTTGATTGTAAACATACGTGCAACTGATATCTGTTTGAGACAGACACATGCACACACACTGCACTGGCCCTGAATCACCCAAACACACGGCGGATACTGTATTTTACTGCATACACACACTGGTACCCGGTATCTGCTTGAGTATGAAAATGTGCACGCATGCTATACTGTACTGAACTACCCAAACACGTTGACACATCACACGTTGTAGTTCACTGTAAGCACACCGGCACCCTGTATTCGTTTGAATCTGTTAAAACTTGCACGCATGCTACATCTGCCCTGAACCACTCAAACACGCTGATACATCACACGTTGTAGTTCACTGTAAGCACACCGGCACCCGGTATTCGTTTGAATCCGAAAACATGCACACATGCTATGTACCTACATGCTTCTTAGAACTGCATTTTGAATATTGCCTTGCAATTGTTGTTTTTGATTACAGGGGGATTCCCATACCATTCGCGGGTATGGGAACACCAGTGCTCGGGACTGGTACCTCGAGCTGCCAGATGCGGTTCGCATCATCATCGACGAGGCCGGCTTTGGCTTCTTCTGCAGGGGGCTCTCTCGATTGACTACCTGCAGGCCCTTGCTTGCTGCTCTAGCAGAGAGGTGGTGGGATACCACCGATTCCTTCCACTTCTCCATCGCAGAGGATATGACGATGACCCCTTACGACTTCTCGATGCTTACTGGCATTGGGGTAGGGGGCGATTCGATCCCCTTCGACACAGATATGGATGAGTGGGACGCTGCCCAGCTATACTTGCTTGGTACACAGCCTCCCCTCGCTCGAGCGGGGTTCGTCAGGTATTCGTGGATTGAGAGCCACTTTCGGGTCCAGCCGGCCTTGGCAGAGGAGGCGCAGATGTCCCCAGAGGAGGTGAAGCAGTATGCGCGGGGCTTCATCATGTTCCTCTTCAGGACGACTCTCTTCGCCGATCGGGCGAACACCGTGCCCTTATGCCTGTTGAGCGCGTTAGTGGACGTCAGGCAGATCCGCCATTATGACTGGAGCGGCGCCGCTCTGGCCACATTGTATGGTTATATGAGCTCTTCTTCCCGCCTCAGCGGACAGCTCCTTGGTGGCTACTGGCGAGCGTGGGAGGTACGTCTTCTTCCTATTTTACATTCCTGTCTTCTGCTTTTTGTATTTTGTATACTGCACATATATTGTACACTACCCCACACTGACTATACACTGCACACCCGGCACACATATACTCTGTTTTACACTGACTGCACACTGCACACACTGCACACTCTGCACAATGCACTGCATAACACATGGTTCTACCATTTCTGCTTTATTCTGTATTCTGCCTTATCCGATAGTCATACTGATATCTGTTTTGCAGTTGTGGGTGTACGCCTACTTTCCTAGGCTTGCCCCAATACCCGATGAGGAGATTCCACTCGGCGTCCCCTTCACTCATCGCTTCGATGTGCGATGCGTGCGGACACACGGGAGTCTCTTATTTTCTTCCGCCGATACTTCGTCACCATCACCGCCGCGGAGGTATGTTCAACTTTAGAGTTTATTATTATTTTGGCTTTGCTTCGCACCGTATATTTTCAATAACGGTAGATAACAAACTGCATTTCATTTTCAGATCACGTGGCAGCCCTGGGCTCCGTTGCCGGCCGTGGTGAGGGATCACTATGAGGGCGCCGAGGAGACTGCCCGTTGTCGGATCCTATTGGAGGGCCCGGTCTGTTGGGCTTGGTACCTGGGCGAGCGTTTCTTGCGTCAGACCCTAGGTTTACCGGAGCTGCAAAAACATATACATGTGACTTGGTAGAGTTTCGATAGCACCAAA
Source organism: Camellia sinensis (assembly GCF_004153795.1). Lineage (NCBI taxonomy): Eukaryota > Viridiplantae > Streptophyta > Magnoliopsida > Ericales > Theaceae > Camellia > Camellia sinensis. The sequence goes on from NW_021025296.1 coordinate 540,058, forward strand.
AAAAGGAAAGAGCGAAAATAAAAGGAAATGGAAGAAAATGCAGTAGCATTTGCAGTACAGTTCAGGTTCAAAATTCAAACAAGGTCTAGTAGTTGTTTAGTCGTGTGTTCACTTAGGCTGGATAGACTTCAAAACAAATCAGAAAGAACCCTGGCGCCTATAATATGAAATGAAGTAAATATATTACAAAATGAAAGAAAGAAGAAAGAAAAATAGAAAAGAAAAAGGAATTCACATGATTTTCTCTCCAGCAAAAACCTAGGACAAGAAAAAAGATGAAATATGATTGTTACAATTTTATTATCAAATTTGTCCAATTTGATGCCTAACTAATAAGAAAAAATCAAGAAAAACTACAAATATGTGCTAAAATAAGAATACATTTCCACACCTTACATGCTGAAGAGATGTGCATCTTAATTCCTTAACAAAACTACTAGCCTATTTATTGTGGAAAAGAAAGCTGAATAGACTCACCTCAGCTTCACTTGTAAGATCAAGTTTTTTCACGAGGTACTTCTCGATAAATGAGACAGGCAAATTACCATTCCTCTGAAAAAGGAAAAATACAAACAAGTAAAAATAAGTTATTTGACGTTGAGAAGAGGAATATGCCCATAGATGTCCATTGCCAACTTCATAATCAAGGTCACAATTTATGAAGACCGTGTTACATTAAAATCTTATTTTCACTAAGGAACAACCCACCCTTGAAAACCCACCTCCCCCCTAAAATTTTATATCATCTGGATTGGAACATTTACCTCCTTAGGCCTTCCTCAATTTATTCCTCTTTTAATTAGATAACTTAAGTCAGTGACAAGAACATATTTTTGGCACAATTTGTCAATAA
>NW_021025296.1:543410-550888 GCF_004153795.1 Camellia sinensis
AGCGACAGAGAGAGATGAGAATGATAGAAGTCTCAAGAATTTGAAAATAAATACTCTATTAAACCCTAGAATTGAAAAATTGGAGGTCTCCATAGTCGGCTTTGGCGAGAAAAAGAAAGAGAAGTGTCCGTGACGGAGAGGAGGCACAGTAGAGGGGAGAGATAGAGAGTTGGATTCATTCATAGAAATTAGGCTTACCGATTATGAATCGATCAAAATCTTCATAAAAAATCAATCAAAATCTTCATATCTTCATCAACAATTGATCGAAATCTTCAAATGAACAATAATATTGAGAGTGGAGAATCGAAAGAGAGTTAAGCAAGAGAGAGTGGAGAGTGAGATTTTGAGAGAGAGAGAGAGAGAGAGAGAGAGAGAGACATACCGTTGGAGGTCTCTTCTTCAGCCGAAAAGAGCGCAAAATAGAGACAGAATTGGGAAATAACAGCGAAACACGCTTGGAGTTTAAATAAAATTAGATTTTGATGTATGCTTGGAGTTTAAATAAAATTAGATTTTGATGTAAAAAAATGATTTTTTGCGACGGTTAAACAATCTGTCACAAAAAATAAGACGCAAAAACCATATTTCTAGTAGTATATATAAAATATAATAATACAACCACATGAATAATTGCCTTTAGAGGGGTATAAATAAGTAGAAACTTTTGATTTTTTGTTTTCCATTCTCTAGTTCCAAATTGAGAGGAAAAATAGAGAAATTAAAAAAAAAAAATCATAAATCATTTGTTTGGTCTAGTGAGAATTTGAATAGAAAATTAGACAATAGGAAAAGAAGCTGACACTTGAGCGTACCTAAATTTTAATTTTCATTCTCTCTCCATACACAAGTACACATGCATTTTATCACACCTGAAAGGTATATAATATATATCTTCTTTTTTTCTTTTTCTTTTTTAAATAACCAAAAAAAAAAATTATCGTTATAATTTTCTATCCATCTTTGTACATCCAAGCCAAACAAATATGTAGACTCCCTCCTTTTTCTCTCTCTCTCTCTCTCTCTCTCTTCTCTCTCTTCTTATTTATTCTCTTATGCACAATTATAGAATCCAACTTTACAATGCACAAGTAATCTTCCAATCATTATGGGCAAATAAGATGTATATAAAAGTAGAGATGCTTTGCTTATCAATTAGTTTCATTTTCAAGTTTTTATAAATGCACTTCATAATATGTCTTCTACTGTGTGTTGATAATTTTTGGGAGGATTATGAATTTTTGCAACCCAAAATGTTTGAATTTCTGTTACCTCATGTAAGTGGCTGAGTAACAAGGTGCCACATATAGAATATTTAGAAATATAGTTTCTTGAAAGATGCAAAATTTTATGGAAAAATCTTGGGTGTGCCTTGCATATGGTATGCAAGGTATATGTACTTTTATTATATATTTTTTTGGTTTTAGTTAAACATTTTGTGTTTATTGTTATACATTTGACTGTCACTATACAATTTGCAATCATCGAACTTCTTATCCAATTCACCTAAGAAACTTTGTGATCTCTTTGCAAGCTTTTGTAGTTGCAACATACTCGACTTCTATGGTTGAGATAGTCACAATCTTCTACACCTGGGAGACCCAACTTATTGCAATACTGCCAAGAGTAAACACATACCCTGTCGTGTTCTTCTTACTATCAATGTCACCTCCTAGACCAGAATCAACATATCCAAGCAAGTTGATTTTTCTGTCGCCGTACCAGAGAGCCAAATCACTCATACCTCTGATATACCTTAATACCTACTTAATAGCTTCCCAATGCTCTTTATCGAGATTGTTCATGAATCTACTAACAACTCCCACTACATGGGCAATGTCTAGTCTCATATGTACCACGTCATACATCAAGCTTATGAAATTACATATTTTTTAAGTATTAAATATTTTAATGAGAGGTATTGGTGATATTTTGGTGGTAGAATATTTAGATGTGACCCAAATTAACTTCTTATACTTTTATTTATTTCATCTTTTTTTTTCCTTATCTTCACATCGTTATTATTAATAGTTTATTCATCTTTCTTTCTTTCTTTCTTTCTTTCTTTCTTTCTCTCTTTTTTTTTTTAAATTAATTTCCTATCTTTCTTCCTTACTAAGCAAAAAAATAAAAAGTGTCTACCAAGCATGGGTTATCATGCCATGCCCATTTCTTAGTCCTTTATTTTCATTTTGTTTGTTTATTTATTTATTTATTTTTATAATTTTTCTTTGGCCTCCAAGTTTTTTTCACTCTATAAATTGAGTAGAGTGTACTCATTCCCTCATTCATTGATTCTCTCATCACCCTCTTTATCTCTCTCATCTTTTCATCTCTTCGGCTCTTCCTCATTATTATTAATTGTTACCAAAGTTTGAGTTTAGTTTGGGAGTATTTAGAGTAAGATTTACCAATTTTACAAAGGAGGAGAGTTATAGATTTTGTCAAACCTTATACATCTTATGCCTTAAAATTTTAATCTACCATTTTTGGAGATCTATAGTGAAATATCAAATAATTAAAAATGTTGGTGATAGTGGGATTTAGCGTCCAGTGACATGGAATTGGTTTGAGGTAATTCAGGTGGTATACAATATGTTTTCTCTAAATCTCTTTGCAAAGAGTTTATTTTTATTACTTTCAATTTGCACTCCATTTGTTTATACAGATCATTTGACAAATTTTGTAAATTCTTCTAGGTTGATACGTTTGATTATTCTGGTTATTTAATTAAAATTATAGGCAAACTTCACTTTATCCCCATATAATTTGGGCTGAGTGCGAATTACCTTCCTGATATTCAAAAGTTATCACATAACCCCCATCTAGTTACTTGATTGAAGTACACACTAACTTCTGTTAACAGAAGTTGTAAATTGATAGTTATACCCTCATCTTTTTCTTTTTCTTTTCTCTATCTCTCTTTTTATTTTATTTTTATAATGTTTCCCAATCTGAGAGAACAGAGAAACATTAGCAGCCTCCGTTTCAGGCAAAAGCCACACCCTTCTTCTTCCCCTCAGGCAGTCCCCCACTTCGCCTCATCTTTGCCTCTAGGAACCTCCATTTTCGGTAGACCCCACCCTTCCTATTTCCCTCTGGCAACTATTCAAACAGTTGAATTTTTTATTCATCAAAAATCAAAAAAATTATATTTTACACAAAGATATATAAATATATATATACGTATGTATGTATATACATAGTGAAAAAAATGAAATCAAATAACACGATTTTGAATTTTCAATTCATCAAACACATCATCAAATTATCTGATTCATCAAACATCCCCAAAATTATATTTTTACACACACACACACACACACATATACGTATGCAATGTGAATCAAATAATACAATTTTGAATTTCTAATTCATCAAACATCACCAAATCATCTAGTCAATCAAACATCCCTAAAATTATATTTACACACGCACACACACGCACACACACACACACACACACACACACACACACATATATATGTATATGTACAGAAAAAAAAAAAAAAAAAAACTTTGTATGCTCATGTTTTATATATATATATATATATATATCTGTGTCGTGTTTAAAAAAAAAATCATTTTGTGTTTGCATCTACTGTGTGACATTTTGTTCTAGGCGCCCGCTCAAGTGAAGGAAGTTACGCTCGAGCGGAGAATTGCAACTCTTAGAATCTCACGAGTTTGCAGGCGGATCGCTCGAGCGCAGGAAGTTGCGCTCGAGCGGAGAATGTTGGCTCCCAGTTGTTTCACTGTAGCTTTGAAAAACTTTTAGGACTTGTCATTTTACGCTCAAGTGAAGGATTTTTCGCTCGAGTGAGCCTTTCGAGTTTGTGTCTTACACTCGAGCGGTCTGTACGATATTAGCAATTTAAAAAGAACATTCTAGATCATTTCTTTACCTTTTTCTTTTCTATCTTCCCTTCTCTCTCCTCATTTTCGAAAACCCTAGATTCTCACTCTAAAATACCTTCCATTTCACTAAGATTTGGCCAAGATTGCTTATCAAAAAGTGAAGAAGACTTGAAGGTATCACTTTTCTACCAATTAAAATTTGGAATTTGCGAAGGATTCTCCTAGAAACTTTGCTATCTTGCTTGATCATTGAGGTAGGGTTACCTTTAACCTTGTATTTCTTTGTTTTGAAGAAGTAATGGTGGTATTGTCGTTGCTTAAGATGAAATGTTGATGTTGAGTTAAAATTGACCCTTAATTCACATAAAGTAGATTTTCCCTCACTTTTAATTGAAACTTCCCAAACTCTTTTTTATCAAATATCCATACTATGGTAATGAAAACACGTGTAAGTGAAGAGATGTTGAGTTGAAATAGACCTTTTATTCACATAAAGTAGATTTTCCCTCACTTTTAATTGAAATTTCCCAAACTCCTTTTATCAAATATGCATACTATGGTAAGAAAAACACGTGTAAGTGAAGAAGTGGAGAAAACCTCAAATGCAGTAAAACCTAATTTTGAATTTAGGTAGAGAGTGGTACTTTAATTGAAGGTTTTCTTTAAATTATTAGCATATTATGAATAACGAAGAAATGAGATATATGGATATTATTGTAGAGATGAAATTGTAATTTGGGTAGTGGTTTCTTTTGTATGTTATGTGATGTTGCATATTTGACAATGTTGAGTGTTTGATGATTGAATGGAAATTCGATGAAATGTGAATTGAGCATGAGTCCGGGTAAAGGTCGGTTTTGATGTTGTGTGAGTTGTGTTAGTATCCGCATGGGGAGGGATATTAAAGGTGCCCAATTGCCCTGTCTAGGCTTATTGCTGGACAAACGTGGGAAAATATTTTTGGGTGTCCACTGGTTTTGCCATATTGTAGTCGGCAAAAGTGGAAAAGTGGATGATTTTGGGTGCCCACTTCCTGCCGTATAATAGTCAGCAAATGTGGGGATGGTTTTTAAACAAAAGGAAACTTGTGTTTTGATTTGAACTCTTACATAGGACTCATGGGCAAATTCCTTTTGACGTGATAATGAGTGATTTGGGAATGCAAATGTGATTGTTCAATTGTTATGGTGTTTACATGATTGACCGTAATTACATGTGCTCATAAACCTGCCGTTATTGTGTTTTGTCTCAGTGATGTCACATGCTTCTTCAAATAATTAATACTTAGTTAAATGTATTCCTACTGGGCATATAGCTCAACCCTATTTTATTTTTCAAGAATTAATGATACACTACATCCTTTATGAGTTTAGGAAGACCAGCAGTAGTCTAATTTGGGAAAGATTGGTTCGAGAATATTTTGTTGTTAATGTAGAAGGCATTGTACATAAACTTTTAAATTTGTTTTGTTATTTTGTATGCCCTTGAGGCTTATTATTTTTGTAAGGCGATCTAGTTTATTGAACTGGAAAGTGAACTTAGAGCATTTTTGGAAATGTTGAATTGTAATCTTTTAAATCCTAGTTCAATGAGAAAGATGACCTTTAGGGTATATTATGGTGGTTGTCTTGGTATGTTCCTGTATGTTTTAGCAGGGCGTTACATATTGTATGTATGTATATATATGATTGCTAATCATTGAACACTTATTTTTGAACAATAGGCATCTAAACTAGAAATTGAGACCATGCAAACCTTACACCAAGGGTTTAGTGAATCAACAAGCATCATGATTGTGGGTTTTGTTCTCAAGCAATTGATATTAACCTTTATTTTGAAAATGATAGCACTCATATATATATATATCTAGTTCAATGATTAATTGGAAGAGTAGAGAGAGAAATAATAGAAATATGGGGAGGCGGAAAATCATGACATTTTTGGTAAATTTAAAGATGTAAAAAGGATATCTTCGTCTTAAAAATTGACTTACACTCCACAAAGGCGCGCGGCTCTCACAGTTTGTTATCTTGGACGAAAATGTTAACTATGCGGTTTAGTCCACAAACCACATGGGGATTATGTGGTGATTTCCAAATATTATGAGGGTAATTCACACCCAGCATAAACCAAAAGGAGGTGTGTGGACCGCTCGGAACTCCGCTCCGCGCGCGAGGGTGCGAATCGTGGTTCATAGCTACTACAGTTCGGACTCAATGTCACGGTTCTTAATCTGATCTTGCAAAGTGCAATGTGAGATTGATAAATCACCAAAGAGTCCAAATCCAACAAATCATTTTTAAAAACTGATTTTTAGAAAGAAGTGCCAAACATGGACTGCTTTGCCAGATATAGAGTCGCCACCTAAATATTTTATTTTTGGGAAATTTAGGAAACCCTAACTTGTGCCTAAGGCCACGTGTCCATCATCACCAAAGTTGTCTCGGCTCGGAAACTTGGGTACGAGGGGGAAGGTCATGCAATGAGCACCCCCGCTCGCCCGATCGAAGATCGACCTTTACTAACATGATATCTTGTTGTTAAAAACACATGTGCTCTTATTCCGGTTATTAACCTAGAATTACTATGTGATGCGCACAACATACAAGTATAGACCGGATCGCCTAACTTGAAATAAAACATCTCATGTTTGCTTTTGAAAGCGGTTTGCTACTCGCAAGTAGGCTGAAATGCGGATTTTTCCACCTTCAAGTAGGCTTAGAAAACATGGTGATTTGCCACTCTCAAGCGGGCTTAAAACTAGCAATCAATGAATTGTTTCAATTCAAGTAATCCAACCTTCACCCACAGGCATTCAGGCAGTTATATCACATAAGCAGTTAGCCTCATGGCAAGCATGCTATCATGGCAGTCAGTCACACACATGCAAGGATGCTAAAGCATAAACACTTACCGAGTACTCCGAGCCAAAACAAAAGCTATGTTAGAAATCAATGCATGATCCTATCTATGTCAAGAATGCCTAATGCAACACATACAAAATGCAACTAAGATAGGCTCGGCTATTCTAAAATGTCATGTGAAATGCAATTTGATACATGTATTCAAGCAGGAATTGAAATACAATGTAGTTAGCACGATACGCCGAGCCCAGTGCATGCAAGACAGATGAATGGATGCAAACATGCGAGCATAAGGATGCTAATTGAAATATGTCCTAAAACTAACCATCGTAAGTTGGTAAATAAAAAGGAGAAAGAAATGGGGGTTGGGAAACATGTATCACACACACGCACACTTATTTACAATAGTTGTGCCCTCTCGACGGAGGGTCCGAATGAGTAATACAGAACCAACTAGCTAATTTGAGCTAATCTTGTTAAATTAGTTATTACACAATAGAATGAATAACAAACTACAACTAATTATTACACAACTCTAACTAATTAACAAATTAACTAAGTTAGCAATTGAATAAGCATGTAAACTATATGAAATAGGCTGCCTCAACTCTGCCTTGGATGACGATGGATGTGTGCCCGGTCACCTCGTATCAATCCGTGTTAAAATTTCCAATGGGAAGGAAGAGAAAGGTTTGAATGTTCACTCGGATCTGAGTGTACGTTACCTAGATCGTTTGTTTGTACCAGAATCTTGTA
>NW_021025296.1:559386-578760 GCF_004153795.1 Camellia sinensis
TCACACGAAGGACCCAGAGCCCAAAGAAGATCGGCATGTTCAAGGGCAGGCGCTCTGCTTTGACACAACCCATGGAGAAAGATCAAAACGGGCCCACCACGAGGCCGAAAGTAGTGTGCCGAAAAGATTGAAGTCCAAAGATAGCCGAGCTCCAGGGAGGAGTAAAGAAGACTTGAGAGATTATCTCAAGAAAAGGCACTCATTCCTTCCTTTCCAAATTGACCACATAACAGCCAAGGGAACCGTTTTCCACATTGTTTGGACCACCTTTTTGAACTTGAAACTTGCCCACCAATTCAACAAAACCTCAACTGACCCCGGCAGTACCCAAACCAAATCCCACAATTTCAATATATCAGTCCACACTTTCCAAACCAAAGGACAGAACAGTAGCACATGGTTAACTGTCTCCTCCTCAGAAAATAGATTGCCATTCATCGAACTGGCTTCCATGTTCAACACACCAATCCTCTTAAGAAATCTTGAAGTTTTAAGTCTACCTTTCCATGCTAACCAACCACAAAATTGCACCTTGGGTGGGGCAATATTCTTCCACATCATGTCAGTAACACCAACAGCAGGACATTTCATAGACACCCACCACTTCCATGCTGAAGCTATAGAGTATGAACCTGATGAATTGACCAGCCACAAGCAAGAGTCCTCAGAATTTGTTGTGAGTGAAGGTGCATCCCTAAGTAACTCTTGTAGCCTTACAACCTCCTCCTCCTCCCAAGCTAGCAGAGGTCTTCTGAAAAGGAAATTTCAATCCTGAATTGATCCTCTCCTTTGATACATCTGCAGAATTGTGCAACCCTTCTCCACAAATAAGCTATAAAACCTAGGGAATTTCTCCTTCGAACACAAGTTATTTAAACACTTATCCTCCCAGAATTGGAGTCTTTGCCCATTGCTTGCAACTAACTTAAAATTTGATATATAATAATCAACCAAACAAGGGCAATGTGCATCAATGTGGAGAACATCAGCCCACACTCTGGACACTGAACTAGACTCTGGTGCAGTAGGTATCCAGTTTCCCCCACCGACACCATATTTGCACCTCAACATTTGCTTCCAAAGGGCTTTGTCCTCCACTCCAAACCTCCACCACCATTTAAGTAAAAGACAATTATTGACTTCTCTCAGCTTTCTAACCCCCAGACCCCCTTGTGATCTATCTACTGCTATGTCCTCCCATTTCACCATATGGACTTTCCTCTTGAGTTCATAATTGCCCCACAGAAAAGCTGCCTGAATCTTCTCAATCTGCTTAGTCACGCCCACTGGTATTTTAAAAATTGATAAAAAGTAAGATGGCAAATTGTTAGAAGCATATAAATAAACTTATTATTTGTAGAGATAGTTATAAACTTTTATTACAAAATTATTCAATATAATTTCCAGTTTTATTGTGTTTCCATTTTAATGTTTATATAATTGTTAGTCATCATTCTATTATTATGTGGCTTGATTTATGGACACATATATATACCTACATTACTCTCTTTTCAGTTTTGAACCACTAAAATTAATTTCCGTTGTACCCAAAAAAATAAAAAACCCACTAAAATTCTTTCTTTATTTGTTAACAGTAAATTCACTACTACAAAATTATAAATAGATCACACTTTTTATATGTAATGTAGGTTATTTAATCACACGTTTTAAGTTTTGTCAAAATGTGATCTTTGGGAGTGTGATAAAAATTTGTCATTTTTAGTCACACATTTTGAATGTCATTAAAAGATGATTTCATAAGACTTTTTGCGTGTGATAATAAATATTTAGATCATATATTTTAAGTGTGATTAATAACATTTAGATCACATATTTTAAGTGTGATTAATCTATTCTATTATTAAAAGCAAACACCAATTTTGGTGTCATGAAGCCACTCCTCAAAATTTTTTCCCAATTTTCCCTAAAATGACCTTAACTTCTTACACTTACATCAGTTTTAATTAGGGGTAATATCGTAAATTGAAACAACCAATTCACTTTCCCACTTCCCACGCCTCCAGTCCTCAGGCAGTTATAGCATCATTGCATTTTCCATTTTGTTCTGAATTCACTGAACTATTCTTAATAACTGCACTGTATTTTGCAAAAAAAAATTCTGCAACTTCATAACACTTGAAAGCAGCCTGTGGATATATGATTGGTTGTGTTTCTATTTGGTAAGTTCTCTTATGTATGAATGTGTATCTTCACTGTATTTGGTATCTCAATTGTATCTTCGTTGTAGCTCTCTTCCCCTGTATGAAAGTTTAATCCATTTTCAATCTATAAATGTTAGGTAATGTTGATAATGCCAATATTACCACAATGCAATACACCATGAGTAATAAATTACATCATTGCATTTTCCATTTTGTTCTGAATTCACTGAAATATTCTTAATAACTGCACTGTATTTTACAAAAAAAAAATTCTGCAAATGGCTTCTCTATAGATGATGATTATCGTGATGGTATAACTCTAAATTTAAATTGAATTGATTTTTTTGGATGATTTGGATAACCTGAGTGACTGAATTGTGTGTGTATATGTTGGCTACACATTTTGTACTAAGCCAGTGACAATTCGACGCGTGGCAAAGTGAGGGTAATATGGGGAGACCAGGTAGGTCTTCGATCCTGATCATACACGTGGCAATTAATATTGGTTGTTATAAGATCTGAGTAGTAACGGATCAACAAAGAGACGTACAGTGACGTGGCTTCAACGGTTGCTCACATTCAAATTCGAATATAAGGGGGAAGCCTAACTGCAAGTGAAGGCGTAGTGGAGCTACTTATAAGGTAGCATAATCAACGATTACGGAGGAGCAGTTCGACGGTTTGAAGTACAATTCGATGGTTATCTTCGGAAAGTATAAATAGCAGGAAGGACTTCAGAGAAAGGGACGAGAAAAATCTAAAGAATCACTTTACATATTCCAGTGTTATTTCTTGTCCTTATAGTTCTATACTTTAAGTTTCTGCGCTGCACTTCATTTGTAGGAGTAGTTTTCGAGTATATTGCCGCTGTAATTCTCTACGGAACTAAGATCATTGTAAGTTTCTTCATACTAATGAAATACTTCAGTTTATTCAACTGTTCTTATGCTCAAGTTTTCTGAAGTCAAATTACCAGTAAGCCACCAGTAAAAGTCCTCTTTATTGAGGCCGAAAGAACCATAACACAATCGTCTGAATAATTGTTTGGCAATTACAATTCTGTAAGGACTGATTGATCCTTGCTGGCACGCTCATAATTACGAAAGTAACCTTCGAAAGCCAAAAAAGCCAACATATATTTTTGGCACGCTCGGTGGGACCTTTTAAAAAATGGCTAGACGTAGGAGACAATGAGAAAATGAACGTTTGGAAGAAGGCATAGAAGGAGAGGTGGAGACATCCAATCCAGAGGATAATGTGATAACACATCCTGTGGAGACTCCTATCCTATCGGAACCCATGGTCGAACAGACCAATACTTCAGAGCAAATACCATTTGTTCGTAATAGTGGACGAGACCAAGGAATTGGACCATCCAGTGTCCCATCTACTCAGCCAATCAATCCGTGGGGCGGCTTGGTAGATGCCATGGGACAGCAATTAATAAACACAATGGAAAGGTAGGCAGTATCCTTTTTGGATCGAATGAATAACCACCAACCAACGAATGTAAGACACATAGAGGAGGTGAGTGTCCCGCAGCAAAGATTGGCTAGAGACAAACAGCCTATGCAAGCTAATGGACATTCTAATGGTCAAACCAGTAATCAGATTCAAGAAAGATTATCACCTCAGTCTTGGTACGAACCCATTTTGAGGCCTGTAGCAGGCCAGAATGCCTCAATGTTCAACAGTGAAGCCATGCAGATTGGTGGATCTGGCCCGGTACAAGAAAATGGCTTGAGAATGATTCCAAATCCCACATTCGAAGCCATACCTAGCACCAGGGGGTACAATAATCCTGTATTCGAATTTATACCCGGGGGGTTGGAAGGTTTTCCTACAAGTGGAAGGGATACAATACCTGTTCCAGCACCTTTCGTAGGTCCTTTCGCAGGACAGGCTCAAAGAGGTTACCTACACCCCCAACAGCACCCTCTACCACAGGGACAACCGGTCCCAAATGTACCACCTTATGGACCAAGAGGACCACAAGCACAAGTTTGTCCACCAAATCCTGTGTTTGTTCCCCCAGTGGTGGTTCAGCAGGCGCAAAATATGGTCCCTAGGGACCAGATCACTGAGATAGTTAGGGAGTTGTGTGGACCAATGGCCCGGGGGGTCCAGACCCTTGTGTATAGAAAACCATACCCGGAATGGGTCGATAGGGTACATGAATATCCAAGAGGTTTTAGGATACCAAATTTTGTCCTCTTTCATGGGAACAGAAACCAATCAACAGTAGAACATATTGCTAGGTTTGCCGCTCAATGTGGAGAATTTACCAATCATGACTATATAAAGTTGAGACTATTCCCAAATTCTCTAACCGGAGGAGCATTTGTATGGTATATTAACCTTCCACCTGGCTCCATCCAGACTTGGCAACAAATGGAAGAAGCATTTCATGCCCAGTTCTTCCAATCAGAGCCAAAAGTTTCCATGACAGACTTGGCCAGATTGAGTCAAAGGCCTGAAGAGAAGGCTACTCAGTTTATTTCCAGATTTAAGAGGGCTCGAAATAAATGTAGAGTAATCTTGCCAGAAACTAAATTTGTAAGATTGGCCCAAAATGGCCTAGAGTTCAGGCTTCGAAAGAAGTTTGATTCAACAGAGTTTAGAGATTTAGTGGAACTGACTTATAAAGTATCTAGATATGAAGCATTACTAGAAGAGGAACAGGATCAAAATAATGCATCATATAGGACATACTACAAAGATCCTAATTATGAGATTGATGCAGTAGAGATTGTGGGAAAAGAACCTGTGATCTGTGAGGCATTAATTCATAAGGACACAACAATTGACCAGCAGTTTAAAAAGAAAGATCTCCACAGGAAATATTCTTTCGATTTAACTAAGGCAGATGACATTTTTGATCATTTGCTTGCTGCCAACTTCCTTAAGTTACCAAAAGGTGTTAAAATCCCATCTCTTGATGAACTTAAAGGAAAAATATATTGCAAATGGCATAATTCTTGGTCTCACTCGACTAAAAACTGTGTTGTTTTTCGAGACAGGATCCAAGAACAAATTCGGAAGGGGAGTTTGAAGTTCCCAGCCAAAGCTGAAAAAGCCATGGGGATCGATAGCAATCCATTTCCAGAAATTGGAGAGGTGGCAGCCAATGTCATTATGACAGACTTTCAGAATCTGTCTCTGAAAGAATTGGAGGAAGTCAATGTACAAATGCATGTGGCCAACCAGATAGTAACCAAAAAAGACCTTAAAAGTCCGCCAGCCATGGGACGAGATTTCCCACATCAGAAGGAAGACTTTGATGAAGAAGTATTGGATGATGACTCCCTAGAGGCAGCCGTAATGCAACAAATGTGTCCCAGGTGCAGACTGAGTTATAAGTGGTTGAAAGGCCTTCCAGTCGATGGGAAGCAGTATTACAGGGATGTGCAGAGGCATCCCAAACCAACCAATACTTATAACAAAAGGCCGTATCCGGCTAATGTTAGGCGGCAGCCATTAGTGGTTGAACCTGCAGTTGATAGAATGCATGCTAAAGGCAAGAGGCCCTTACATGAGTCCAGATCACCTAACTATTACAGGTTGAAGAGTAGTCATTCTGAAAGAAGGCTGGAGAAGAGTTCAGGTTTTGGGATCAAAGCCAGGAATTGGCCCCTTGGGTCAGCTTCACGAAGGACAGAAAATGATCATCATGAACTTGAATCAGGCTCAAAGCTTGGAGACAGGGCCAAACAATTGTCTTCACAGCCAGCCTCGAAGGTGACCTCAAAAGAATAAAGAGGTGGTTCAACGTCTAGGTCAGTAAGTTCGTGGGTACCTAGAGTCCCAGATTGGTTTGTGATGCGAAACAAACCTAGGGAAATGCCTTCCCAAAGGAATTTTGGAAATCAAAGTAGGATGGTTAAGCCTCCTTTGGTGGCCCCCAACAACTGGGTATTGCTGAAACACCCAAGAACGAGGGAACCAGATATGGTCCCCGTTATTTCCAGATCACAAAGGAGAAAAATTCAACGTAGGTACACCCAATACCAGAGAGACCTGAAAGAAAGTGGAGAGAGTTCTTCGATGACCCAGACAGGAGAAAAGAAGAATCGAAAGTCAGACCATAATTCAAAGCCAGTTACACAAAACGAGGTGGATCGCAGCAGAGAACAGTTGGCCAAGGTTCATTCTGAACTAAAGACCAGAGAGAAGGAAAGTCTAGTAGGGTTGGAGAAAGCTCTGATGGAGAGTGGTAGTGAAACGGAAGAAGATATTAGCGTAAGCCAGAAGAAAGAAATGGTGGAAGAAGAAATGTTCGAAGCCTTCATGGCTGAGCAAACATTTCTGGGTGGAAAGCCAGCTGAGGAAAATCATTCGAAGGGACCCGTTAGCAATGAAATACCAGAATGCATCATGCAGAATGTTTCTGAGGAAATTGACCAAGGTGACCAAGAGGGGAAACAGGTACAGCCAGCCATCCAGTTTGGCTCGTTTCCCCTGGTATCAGTGAACATGGTACACATACTACCACAGGAATTCCAAGCTGAAGATGAGAATCAAGAGGGGCAGGAAGCTGATCCAATTCCGATCCCTAGTGAAGATTCACAAGCAAGTATGGTGCAAGATAATTTCGAAATGGTTACCCCAATGGAAGCTGAATATGAGAGCGAGGAAGTGGTAAGCATTAACCTCTCGTATCCATTTGAATATCCCTCGAATTCCATGACGCAGTATGTTAAGCCTTTGTACATTAAGGCCTTCTTCGATGGGGTTCAGTTAAACCGAGTCTTGGTGGATAATGGAGCGGCGGTGAACTTATTACCAAAATCCTCCTTGAAGAAATTAGGAAAGAGGAATCCCAGGTTGATTCCAACCAGTACGACCATCGCTGGTTTTGCTGGAGACAAGCAGATGGCTCAGGAAATTCTACCCATCAACCTGAGTGTAGGAACCAAGGACTGCATGACGGCGTTTTTCGTCATCGATAGCAATGCGAAGTACAATGCTTTACTTGGTAGAGATTGGATCCACACTAATAAATGTGTGCTTTTCTCTTTGCATCAGAAAATGATAATAGCTCTAGGCAATGGGAGGACAGAGGAAATTAATGCAGATCCTCAACCTTTCATAGCCTGTGCAGATTTCGCAGAAGCCAAGTTGTATATTGATGGCGTGGCACTGCTCAGTATACTGACAGAATTCGATGGCTCAGCCGAAGTAACGGCTGATAAGGAGGTAGCACACCTGAAGCAACTAGTCCAGGAGAGTGCTGGTGAAGAGCTAGTGGTTAAAGATGACAATGATGCCTGGTTATAGGTAGCAAGATAAAGCACCAGAAGCCAGGTCTTTGGCTTTAATCAAGTTTTCAATATTAGATATAAAGTCAATAGTCCAGAAAGTTTAAGAGCAGGAGAAAGAAGTCATGACGATTGGCTGCAAGCGGGAGCAGCAACAAGCCAGAGTTTTGACCCTTGATAAATACTGTGCATTGGACATAGAAACAAAAGTCCAAGAAATACAGGAAGAAGAAACTTTGTGGACAGATTTTGTATATGAGGAGGAGAATAAAGAGGAGGACTCAAAGAGCTTAGAAGCAGAACACAGTAAGGAGATTTCTGCGAAGTCAGAGAAGATCAAAGAAGGAGTTCAGGTAAGTCCTCAGATACAAGACCCCTTAGAAGAAATAAATTTAGGGGAAGATTCTGTACAACAACCCATTTATATAAGTGCTTGGTTGAATTCTCCTGATAAGGACCAGTTATTGGTTATTCTGAGAAGATATAAAGATTGTTTTGCATGGTCATACAATGAACTACCGGGAATGGATAGGTCATTAGTGGAACATAGGCTTCCCATGTAGCCTAACTTTAAGCCATACAAACAAAAACCAAGAAAAATGGGTTCAGAAGTGATCCAGAAAGTCAAGGAATAAATTCTTAGACTACTCAAGGCAGGCTTTATCAGAACAGCCAGGTATGTTGAGTGGCTGTCTAATATTGTACCTGTAGTCAAGAAAAATGGCAAAATGAGAGTATGTATTGATTTTAGAAACTTAAATCTGGCAACTCCAAAAGATAAATATCCTATGCCTATAGTAGATTTGTTGGTGGATAGCTTAGCAGGACATCACATTTTATCAATGATGGATGGACACTCAGGCTATAACCAGATCTGCATTGCGGAGGAAGATGTTCATAAGACAGCATTTAGATGCCCTGGGAATATTGGGACCTTCGAATGGGTCAAAATGCCGTTTGGCCTGAAGAATGCTGGGGCCACATATCAGAGGGCTATGAACACTATCTTTCATGACCTTATTGGTGGGTATTTAGAATGTTATATTGACGACATTGTGGTTAAAACCCAATCCATGGAGGAACATCTGTTTCACCTAGAGGCAGCTTTTGAAAGAATGAGAAGGTTCAAATTAAAGCTTAATCCTCTTAAGTGTGCTTTTGGCGTATCATCTGGAAACTTCTTGGGCTATGTAGTACACAAGAAAGGAATACAGATCGACCAGAATAAAGCCAAAGCCATCATTGAAGCCAGACCTCCATCAAGTAAGAAAGAATTACCAAAGTTCCTTGGACAGGTTAATTTCTTTGAAGATTCATTTCTAACACTGCAGGGAAAACTAAAATTTTTTCTTCTTTATTAAGGCTGAAAGATGAAGAGGAATTTGTGTGGACAACGGAGCATCAAAGTGCTTTCGATGGAATCAAAGCCTACTTGGCCAACCCTCCAGTACTGATGCCACCAAATGGCGTTAAGCCTTTAAAGCTGTACATAGCCGCAGCAGAAGACTCATTGGGAGCTTTCTAGGCCCAAGACAATGAGGAAGGCAAGGAGCAAACTGTTTATTACCTTAGTAGGTTTTTAAATCAAGAAATAATGGAACTCAGTATGGCTAGTGTCGAGCCATGGCAAATGTGGTTCGATGGATCGAAAGCCAATGGCCTAATTGGAATTGGTATAGTAATCAAGTCACCACAAGGAATAGAAACCACACATGGTTTCAGAATAGATGAAACTGCTTGTTCTAATAATCAAGCTGAATATGAAGCTTTGATAGTGGGATTGGAAATTCTTATTGGATTACAAGTACATGCAGTTGACATATTTGGAGATTCCCAATTGGTTGTTAACCAAGTAAATGGGATTTTCAAGTGTCAAAGTATAAGTATGCTGCCATATTATGTCGTCGCATTGCATTTGCTCTCTCAATTTGAAATAGTAAATGTAATTTATGTTCCGAGATTCTTGAATAATAGAGCTAACGATGTGGCGCAGAAAGCTTCGAATTTCAAGAGTAAAGATGGTACCCATTGGGATGTAAGCCAAATGACATACCAAAAACCTATACCTCCTTTGAGTGAGAGGAACATGGTCCTGGAAATCAATTATAATGATCTGCAGGAACAGGATTGGAGACATCCAATAATACAATACTTGGCTGGCCCATCCTCGAAAGCCAGTAGAAGAGTTAAATTGCAATCTGTGCAATACATCATATACAACAATGATCTCTACAAAAGAGGGGGAGATGGTCTATTGTTAGAATGTTTAGGGCCAAAAGAAGCATTAATAGCTATGGCTGAAGTTCACGAAGGTATCTGTGGTGCACATCAGCCTGGTGTAAAAATGAGATGGCTGCTTCGAAGACATTCCTATTATTGGCCGACTGTCCTTAAAGATTGCATAGAATATGTAAAGGGCTGCCAGGCATGTCAAAAGCCTGGTACAATAAGGCATGTGCCTATAACTGATCTACATGCAGTAGTAAAGCTTTGGCCATTTAGAGGATGGGCCATGGATATGATGGGGAAAATACACCCTCCCTCTTCGAAGCATCATTGTTTTATTTTGGTGGCTACTGATTTTTCACCAAATGGGTCGAAGCCAAACCATATAAAGCTGTAGATCAGACGGAGGTTATTGGGTTCATTAAAGATTTGATCCATAGATTTGGCATCCCACAAACGATAACGGTCGATAATGGGACTGTTTTTGATGAGAAAATGGTAAAGTCTTTTGTGGCTGAGTTCGGGATTAGCCTTGTGAATTCCACTCCATATTATGCACAAGCCAATGGTCAAGCTGAGTCATCTAACAAGTCCTTAAAAAAGGGGATACAAAAGGTTGTGAAAGATAATCCAAGAGATTGGCACAACTTATTGTTAGATGTATTGTGGGCTTATAGAACTTCCCTAAGATCAAGCACATGAGTTACTCCTTATGCCTTAGTTTATGGGCATGATGCAGTGTTACCAGTGGAGATCAATGCTAAATCCTTAAGGGTAAGATGCCAAGACCAGTTGGATCCTGAGCAGTACTATCAAAGTATGTGCTTGGAATTAGAAGATATAGATGAAGCTAGAATTTTGGCATTAAATAGCATTCTCTTTCAGAAGAAGAAAGCAGCCAAAAATGATAACAAGAAAGTCAAACACATTGGCTTCAATGAAGGTGATTTGGTGTGGAAGACAGTACTCCCAATAGGGATTAAAAGCCATAGACTTGGCAAATGGTCACCTAACTGGGAAGGACCTTATCAAATTCATAGAGTTTTGCCTTTTGGGGCATACCAGTTGAAAGATTTGAGTAGTTATGTGCATCCCAAAAAGATTAATGGCAGATATTTAAAACCATATTTTCCAACTATTTGGGAAACACAGGGAATAAAATAAGCACTGAATACAAGAACATAAAATAGTAAACAAGGAAATATTTTATAAAGAGTCAAGTACATTGTGCCACAAGTTGGCCCAAAAATCATTACAATGTTTCAGCTGTTTTTGTACAACAGATTTCCTATTGGTAAACGACGAAAACAGTTGAATAACTGCAGCCATATCTTTCTTTTGATCAGCCAGTCCTTGATTGGTGATTTGCAGTTTGAGGTCAGTTCGGAGTAAGGCTTGATTCACTGCAGAAAGCTCCTCTTCGAGTTGAGCTTTCCTCTCCAGCAGTTGAGTTCGGAACTGAGAGGCAGAGGAGTGTTGTTCCATAAGTGTCGATACTTCAGTATGCACTTGAGAAATAAAACTTTGATCTCTAACCAATTTTTCATCTGCAGCCTGGGCGACATGACAGATGCTGATGTAAAAATCGATGGTAGCTGCTGCCTGGGATAGGTGGTTAGAGACATCTATACCAAACTGCTCAGCAAGATTGCAGCATTGAAGAAACCCATTTTTAATTATAGGCCTTTGTAGAGCCTCGAAGGGAATCCTCGAAAAAGAAATTAGCAGGTCTAGACAGGTGTCCAAGTCTATCGAAGGCACAGAAGGTTGGCTGCTGGAGGAAGGAGGGCTCTCAAAAATTTCCAGCAAAGAATCAGCTAAAACTAATGGCTCAGCCTCCTCATCGAATGTCGGAGAAGTAGAAGCGATGTCAAAAAGACTAGCTAATCTTGCTTCAAAAATATCAATCTCATCAGTGGACATGAGGGGTGTAGAGAGAGTGGCCATGGGAGACTCAAAAGATTGCATAGCGATAGGAGAAATGGGTGGAGCATCTTTAATGGTTTCCATAGTTCTAGTCACCAACGAATCAATAGAAGGAGGGCTGGAGCTAGGTAAAGATGGTAAGTCACGAATTGGAAAGCTGTCAGCACCCATCAAAGATAAGGTAGCACTTGGAGTCTCCTTGGAAGGAGAAAGAGGAGCAAGGCTCGGTAAAGAAGCAAATTGAGGAGAGTCAAGGGTCAAGTAAGAAAGATAGGAAGTCAAACCAAGAGGAAAAGGTGCAAGAATGCTTGGCCTCAAGAAAAGTGTAGAAAATGTAGCCCCTAGCAATGGAAGTATGGTCTGAGTAGTCCCTACATCCTGCATCTGATCTACCTCGAATGAAACTGAGAGAGGTTCCATCGGAAAGATGAGCTCAGAAGTTGCTGCTGCATGAGGAAGAAATGTAAGGCAATGTTAAACCTCGATACCAAAGGCTAACAGAGGAAAAATCGCAAAAGCATAAAATTACCTGCTCCAGAAGTATCGACGATAATGGGGAAACTACAAAGGGTGTAATCTCTGGCAGTCTGTTGTCTTCTTACAGTTTCCCTTTGTAGTATGTCAGCAGCAGCAGGTTCATCTCTCAGAAACTGTTGCTGCCGTCTTTTCTCAGCTCTTTCAAAAACAATCATGGCTTTAGGATGTTCTTGCTCTATTGTCTTGACGGCTGCTTTATGGATGGTATCTTCGACTGAGATAGGAGCGGAAGCAGACACCTTTTTTCTCTTCTCTATGGCTTTGGCGATTGTCTCAGAATCAGAGTCTTCGACCATATCGGAAGGAGAAACATTACCGAGTCGGATGAAAAGACGATCGCCTTCTTCTTTCTTTTCAAAAATAATTCTTCCTCTTCATCTGATTCTTCCTTTTCTTCCCCTTGAATATTGGTTGTTCCCTTCCCGAGTTCACAGAGGCTCTTTTTCTTTTGTGATTGACCACCTCCACAAAAGAAGAATTAAAGATAAGGCAAAATGCATTATGAAAGACAAAAGAAGAAGAGACAAGGGTATACCTTTTTTCGAGGCAGCCCGAGTGACTCTGGGAGGAATTGAAGCAGCAGGAGCAGCATGTGCCAATTCTGAAACGGTGGAAGAAGTGACCTCCCCAGTTTCTTTGGGCTTGGTCACATCTAACACTGTTAGTAGGCTTAAAGGTGGAATGGCCAAATAAATCTCCATATTAGTCACCCACCAGTTTTGGTACCTCTTCAACACGGTACCTTGAGGAATGAAAGGGGTGTATTCAAAGTTGGCCAAGTCATCTACAAATTTCAAAGTTGCCTCTTCTA
Organism: Camellia sinensis; assembly: GCF_004153795.1. Lineage (NCBI taxonomy): Eukaryota > Viridiplantae > Streptophyta > Magnoliopsida > Ericales > Theaceae > Camellia > Camellia sinensis. The sequence continues at coordinate 572,307 of NW_021025296.1, forward strand.
GCCTGGATTCCCGGACTTTCAAATCCCTTCTGGTGAGGCTGAGGTTTGTGTTGCTACAAAGGGGTATTGGGACCCCTTGTGAAAGGCCAAATTGTCTAGCAAACTGAGCTGGACAGTAAGGTTCAGCAATACATTTGTATGCCTTCGGGTTTAAAGTCCCGATAAATAGCTCTCTGGGAATCAGAAAGGAAGCCCATATATCCTTGTGAGCAAGCGAAGTACAAGACTGGTCACTCAGAAAATTCCTCAACCAAGATGGACCAATGGAAGGTTCGAAGGGACGAAAGCGATAAGTAGGAAGGGAGACTGGAAGGTGGTGAAAGAAAGAGAAGTAAAAGGTAAAGGTAGAAAGGTAAAGTGAAGCATTGGCCATCCTTATGCCATGAGTAAGAGGGTTTGGCTCAGAAAATTTAAGGCATTTGGATTGTAATTCAGTAAAATAGGCGAAAAGCCAAAACTGAAGGATCCAGAATGGCCCCCCTTGATTAGCATCTAAGGGTTTCTCACAAAAAAGGGAGCAGACTCTATATACGTGCCCTAGAACATGTGGCGCTAAGGCCACCTTTTTCTGTAAGACAAAGGCTTTGGCAAGAGGGGCAAATTCAGGCATAATTCTTTGAGAGGAAGTGCAAAAAAGGAATTTACAAAGCCAATACAATAAGAAAGAAAAAAATTCCCTATCAGTCACAGGGCCCTGTCTCTTATTCTCAGCCCTAGCAAAATCACTATAAGATGAGTTAAGAGAGGGGAGGGAGAAAGGGACTGCTAAATCAGGATAATCTGGTCCAAAAGGAGTGCCAATAGGAGATAGTCCCAGTAAATGGCAAATATCAAGAACAGTAGGGGCCATCATCCCACATCTAAATTGGAAAAAGTTAAAGACAAGATTCCAAAAACATAGAGCAGTGGGAACAAGGAAAGGGTCTTCTGAAATAGTTACCCTAGATAGTCTGAGAGCATCGAGAAGGAAGAGTTCTTGAAGGTCCAGGGTCCTAGCAGGAATAACCCGATCATACCACTCTTGCCACTCTGGTCTCACCGTGGGCCAGCATCGGTGGGGGCGATTTACCCTCCAGTTCCTCCAGTCAAGACCACCTTCATAGAGAAGACATTGGTTTTCCAGTCGGGGGTACAGGCCTGGGAGTTTAGTGAGGACCTCTTTGAATATGGGCCCGAGCACATAGTCTGACTGCACATGGCGACGAGGGATAAAGATACGTCCATCAATAGCGCTCTTCTCCCCAGCTTTGTACTTTTCGCATTCCACATCAATAATCCTCTTCAGGGCCACAGATGGGCTCATACGCTCTACGACTGATACTGAAGGAGAAGCCATTGACGGTATGCTTTTCTTCGGAAAAGGAAGTAGAGAAAAGCCGACGATCGGTAATGAGAGGGGTTTGTGCGATTAGAAGAGCAGGTGATTTCAGAATACAAAACAAAAGGGTTTTTAAAGCCCTCGTATTTGAAAATATATTACATGAGCTGTTAAGTATTAAAAGTACGAGTACAAAAGCTTCCTTCAACATTGATGCTTTTGGAGGGAAAAACAAAGCCCGGTTGTTAAGGCTAGCTTCGAAGTAAGATATTTTTCTTCGAAGCCGAGTCAAACGACTTCGAAAATAGAGAAGCCAGCTTCGAAGTGGGTTGCCCTACTCAAAAAAAATAAAAATACTCGAGTATTTATTTTAAAAGGGCTTAAAGACCAGTTTTTAGAGTTTTTAACAAAGATAATGTCCTTCGAAGCAAAACTTGAGTTTCTTTAACAAAGGTAATATCCTTCGAAGCAAAACTTGAGTTTCTTTAAGGATGGGATTTGGTGTTCGAAACATCAAAAGCAATAATGACAATGACTAGATGTTGACTATGGTCAAAACAGGTTTTGAATATAGGATTGCTAGATTCGAAGCACTGTTTCCAATTGAAAATCAGCCAAAACTCTATTCCACATATTGGAAAGGTTACAATTGGCTCATTTAGTGTTTTATTTAAAACAATTAAGTCCAGATTTAAAGGATGAAATTGTTCGAAGTTCGAAGCTCTGAGTTGACTTTTAAAGCACAAGTAAAAATACAAGTGAAGACAGGGTCAAACAAAGACAAATTTTGTTTATATTAAGATCAGAGCGATTACATCAGCTGACCATATCTCGGTATAAACTCGAGCTCATAAAAATAAGGAATGGAATAAATAACAAGATCATGAAATTTAGTCCAACAATGATCAATGAACTTTTGTTCTTTCCTTATTCTATCTTCTAAATTTTCTAGCATTGGCTGCATAAGTTGATGTGCTCTCACTTCATAGTAGAGCTCTTCAGCCTTTATTTCGAAGGCCACCTCTCTTAACCCTTGCTCAAATTCATCAATGTCTAAGTCATCCCAATACGCAGAATCTTTATTCTTGAAATCATTGAATTCTTCAATAAAGTTCTCTGCTTCGTACTGAGCATGAATTCGAAGGGACGAAAGTTGGTCTAAAGATTGTGTAGTAGCCACAGAATTGCGATGCCAGTGAAGAAGCAATGGAAGTTGGTCCAGAAACATATGAAGTTCTGCCTGAGCAAGGGGATTAAGGATATGGCCCCTAGTCATGATGTCACAAGCCCATCGAAGATTCTTAAGAGGGACTTCGTCCTCGAGAACGTTAAAAGGCAAGTGAGAGAAGGCTGCAAGCAGAAGTTGAGCCTGTTTCTGCTCGGCTGGGGTAGGAGAAGGCAGAGGTTTATAAGGTGGAAGGACATTCTCCGTGGATACGGCAATCTTCAGTTTTTCTGTCCAGGAAAGAATTGGTAGGGGAGAATCAATTTCGGGAGACGAAGAAGAAGGTGTGGAAGCTTCTGTTTTCAAGGATGATACTGGAGTAGAAGGAACAAAGGCATTAATATAATCAAGCCAGCCAGAAGAACAGATCTTCGCCTTCTGGGCTAAGAATGATGGGTTATACCCTTGTGCTTCTTCTGGGTGAGGAGCAGAGTGCATTATCTTTGTAGGCATGGAAGATGTATACCATGCTACAAGAAGATTCTCCTCCAGACTACGCCGATGGTCAATGGGCACATAAGGATAAACAACTGAACTTCGAGCATAGAAAGGAAACTCTAAAGGGTCAGTGAACTCGACAAAATGGTGGTTGATTCGCTCCTTTAAATCATAAGTCTCAGGTACTGACCAGCTTGTCCAATCAGAACCTCCAGAAGAGGAAGAAGTTGCAGCTTTATCCCATACAGAAATTTGCGAAGAAGAGTTGCTCAAATCCATGTTTGCAATTTTACGAATCAGAGGTTTGAGAGCAGATTGTTCGAACTGTAAAGGTAGGTCAGAGGGGAAAATTCTTATGTCTTTGTTTGTAGCCTTCTGAATCGAAGGATTAAGAGCAATGTGTTCGTAATCCAAAGGTCTGTAATTTACAAAGGCGTCCATGACCTGAATATAGAAAGGTGGGTAAAGGTGGCTAATAAATGCATGCTTTCGACGAGGAACAGCATTGACATATGACTCTTCGTATGCTTCATCATTGGAGGAAAGAATTAATTTGGCCATGAAATGTATCAGTCTGTTCGAATAATAAGACAGTGAAAGTACTTAAAGGATCAAGACGAGAGTATTAATACAGATGGTGTGAGACAGTTGCATTTCTGGGAAGATGCAAAACCCATGCACGTTCTAAGACGTGGGAAAAGGGAAAAGGGACTCTGATCCACTAATATCACCAAGTCTTGGGTATATTAGTGCGGGGGGTAATGTTGGCTACACAGTTTGTACTAAGCCAGTGACAATTCGACGCATGGCAAAGTGAGGGTAATATGGGGAGACCAGGTAGGTCTTCGATCCTGATCATACATGTGGCAATTAATATTGGTTGTTATAAGATCTGAGTAGTAGCGGATCAACAAAGAGACGTACAGTGACGTGGCTTCAACGGTTGCTCACATTCAAATTCGAATATAAGGGGGAAGCCTAACTGCAAGTGAAGGCGTAGTGGAGCTACTTATAAGGTAGCATAATCAGTGATTACGGAGGAGCAGTTCGACGGTTTGAAGTACAATTCGATGGTTATCTTCGGAAAGTATAAATAGCAGGAAGGACTTCAAAGAAAGGGACGAGAAAAATCTAAAGAATCACTTTACATATTCCAGTGTTATTTCCTGTCCTTTATAGTTCTGTACTTTAAGTTTCTGCGCTGCACTTCATTTGTAGGAGTAGTTTTCGAGTATATTGCCGCTGTAATTCTCTACGGAACTAAGATCATTGAAAGTCTCTTCATACTAATGAAATACTTCAGTTTATTCAACTGTTCTTATGCTCAAGTTTTCTGAAGTCAAATTACCAGTAAGCCACCAGTAAAAGTCCTCTTTATTGAGGCCGAAAGAACCATAACACAATCGTCTGAATAATTGTTTGGCAATTACAATTCTGTAAGGACTGATCGTTTTATTCACAATCCATGCATTTGAGAAACAACCATCCATTAATTTAAATAATTCACCACATCAATCGACTTTTTGATTTTGCTAATAAATAATTCACACATTAGGCAACTATTAGTTTTGAATTTTCTCCAAACTATATATATATTGGTTAACAAAGATCAAAGAAGCAAAAATAGACAAACCCATAAATCAAAAACAGAGTTTTCCAGACATATTTTTCTGGATTCACGAATTAAAAACACTGAAATGGGGGGTTTTTGCATGAGCAAGCAAATCTTTTTTTTTTTTTTTTACTGTATCAAACGAAGTCCTTTATTGCATAGACTCACTGGAAGAACATTTTTAACATTATTGTCATTCTTTTTAAGGAACTTTTTCTTTAAGCATGTGGACCTCTCTATCTATGCTTTTGGCCACCAGGTTTTTGATGAAATGCTGGAACCATTGCAAACTAACAACACTTAGGTAATAAACTTCTAAAAATACGCACCAATTATATAAGTTATTTCCAGCAACTTTGATTGATCCCTGCTTACTAAGAGGAAAAAAAAAAAAAAAAAAACAACAACAACAACTTAGGCCTTTTAATTATCCCTTTTTCATGTTCGGATTGGTCTTAATGTTTGAAATAATTTTTTTATTTTTTATTTTATTTTGATATTGTTTGTACTCCAATTGCTTACTTAAACAAGGTTTCAAATGACTGTTCTCATTAAGGAAAAAAATTGGTAATTGAATTCTTCTTTGTATGTTCTATCATGTTTTCATTATTCTTGAATGTAAGCAAAATGCTTATCGACACTTCAGAATTTGATGTTCAATGTTCTCTTTTAAACCTTGATGCTTTTGTTTTTGTGTTTATTTTGTCTCAATCCCAAAAAATACGCATGTGTAATTGTCGGTGTATTAAATGAATGTTGTGTAAAAAAAATGTAGTGTAAAGAATGTGTGTTTAAAAAATATAGTGTTCTTCAGTATTCTTAAATTTTACATAATTGTAAGTGTTTTGAGAGTCTTCAATTTGTATTTTTTGGTGTATTACTGTTAATTATACTTTTCATAGAAAATAAAAAGATCCATCATGTTATATCAAGTTCCTTCTGAAAAAAGAAAAAAAAAAAACTTATATTGTAAGTTTGTATTCATTTTTTTTTTATATGTATTTAAAAAATTGTGAAGCATAAAATGTGTGTAATTGTTTAGACATAGACTTAAAAAGTTTGGGATTTTTTTTCCATTTGATTTGGACTATGTTAATCTATGTCAAAATGTAATTTTCAAATTTTTTAGTTTCATTTATAAAAAACTTTAATAATATTTACATTTTGTGCCTTTATATATAATAAGCCAATTAGAAAGCCAAAATTATTATTGTACTCTATTAGTCAAAGTATGCATGTGTACAATTGTGGCTCATTTTAACAACGTAAAATTCTAATTTAATCAATGTACATTGTATGTAAATTAATTTTTACAAGTATCTTATATATTTTTTGCAAGATTTGTAAGATCTTCAGTCTTATCTTACCAAATTGAGATTTTATATGAATTTTTGTTGTAAGGTTTTTTTTAGTTACGATTAGTAAATATTATATTTTATTTCAAAAAAATTAAAAACAAATAAGTCTTTTTTTTTTGGGTTTATTATTTATTTTTTACTGCAAGTGTTCCAAGAATATGGGTTCCTGTTTTGTTATTTTGTGTGTACCATTATTACTTACACTTTCTATTTTCTTCATTAAAAAGTAAAAGGAAAAAAAGTATGTTAATCGATTTGTTGGAGAGAAAAACTGACTATTATTTTCCTTCGTTTATTGATTCAGAAGGTTGCTTTATAACTTTTTGTTGTTCAGAATAAACTTTTCGGATTATTCTCTATCGACACCTGATTGCTTTGACGGTACGTGTTCTATTGCTTCGGTTTGTAATGGCTTCAAATATATAACTTCTTTTTCTATGCTTGAAAAAATCAAATATGTAATTTTTTTATTCAATCTTTATTTTTATTTTTATTTATATGTA
>NW_021025296.1:593292-603901 GCF_004153795.1 Camellia sinensis
TGGTCACCGGCCATGGAAAAGTGGTCATCGACCACAAATGAAGCTCTCGGCCAAATATGGATAGCGGCCGGCACTGAAAATGGCCGACCGGCCATCTCTTCCTGCAGAATCCTATTTGATAGCAGTAGAGGACAGATAGAGCATGACAAAGCATTTACAATGCAATATATGCACAAACACCCTCCTTATCATGTTATGAACTCAAAGGAGTGTGGTCCTCGACCCTCGGGCCATCAATCATGTGTTTCGATGCGTGATGGCCAAAGAGGCCAAGTGTGCAATTTCAATGTCAAATGAAATGCACACAAGACAAATAAGAGGCCTCCAACCTCTATCATGCTTATTCAAGAGGCAAGAGATGCATGCATGCAAGCAAGACTAATGCAATATGATCATGTTAAGGCGACAAGCATGCCAAATGCAATGCAACCTAGACAAGCATGCAATAATATGTGACATCATATCAAGCATATGACAAGATGCAAGCTAAGAAGCATGAAAAATGCAACTTAAGCATGCAAGCATACAAGATGCAACATGGACAACATGTTAGGGACAATGCACGCAAATATGCACCATGGACAACATGTTAAGCAACCAAAACAAAAGGAAGAATGCATGCCAAATGCATCACAACTTAAGCATGCAACAACATGCCATGGGCCAAGTATACAACAAGGTACATGTCACACCCCAAACCCGCCCCTAAAAGTTTGGGCATGACCCGTTCGAAAACGAACACTTAACCTGTTGTAAATAACATACGAGGCCTCATCAGAAGCATAAAGTAAGAAAATAACTATACATATAAATTCCATTGAGCTACATCTACATGCCAGGACCTCTTATACATCACATTCATCATGGAAAATAGATAAAGTTCCAAACCATATTTTGTAGCATCGGTGATGAACAAACATACGTATAGACCTAGCCCCATCATTGGGTTTATACAAAAATCATTGAAGTTCTATGTCTTCAACCTTATATGGGTAATCAAAATTAAGCTAACATTTCAATAGACTTTACAAAAATAAATGGCTTCGTGCAGTGCCTGAACCCACGAAGGTTGACAAAAGAAAACGGGTGTCATGACTATGACTGACCACCTGGTTGGTTACCTATAGAAATAGACATTAAACAGAGTGAGCCAAGCTCAGTGAATAGTAATACATAAATAAAACGATGCTTAACTTTAAACATAACACATAGCAATGCATATAAAGATGTAGAGTTCACATAGTTAGTCTGATTCTGTGCTGAGTACATAATGGCCTTAGGTTCAATCTTGCAACATAACATGGTGGCTATAAGCCCTTGAAACATGGTGGCACGAGGCCCTTGAAACATGGTGGCACGAGGCCCTTGAAACTTGTGGCATAAAGCCCTTGTAACATATGGCACTAAGGCCCTTGAAACATGTGGCATAAAGCCCTTGTAACATATGGCACTAAGGCCCTTGAAACATATGGCATGAAAGCCCTTGAAAAGTTGGCATGAAGCCCTTGATACAAAGAACTTGTAACATCCTTGAACTTGTAACACACATAAACTTGTAACAACATAAATTTGTAACATACATAAGCTTGTAACAGACTTAAACTTGTAACATACTGGAAACATGCCTGAAACATGCTTGAACATCATTCCCATGAGTTGACATAATTAACGTAAAGTTAACAGGACATTCCTGATAATTAGTAACGAAAAGTAAGTACATTTTCATTAGATTATAGATGACTTTATTGGTTTCACAATTTCACAGCTCGGCCCTTGGCCCGAGGGGTTCACACATTCACAATAGCCTTTGGGTTTCATAGATTTACAACTTATCACATCGGCCTTCGGCCCTTTGGATTCACAAGTTCACAAGTTTGGCCCTTGGCCTCATAGCTTCATAAGTCACAAGTCGGCCCTTGGCCACATAGGTTTGATCTTCACGAGTTCTTTTGATGTTTTCATAATTTCATAATGTTTCTCACATAACATACATAACTTCACAAACTCTTTTGAAGTTTCCATAATGTCACAGTGTTTCTCACATAGCATACATAACATTTATGTCAACATAATTCTTACGACGAAGATTTAACATCAATAACGATAAACGGTTAAAGGTACATCAAAGTACTACTACTCACAACGTTCAGGTGCTTGATCCGTCCCTGTAGCTGACCCTACACAATTCATATAATTCAAACATAATTCATCATAGTACAACACCAATCAATTCAATATGAGTCAACACAGCATAATCCAACAAAGTCAATATCACTTAGTTCATCAACACCATTTGTAATTTAACATAATTCAAAATAAATCCTTGAATCCCATTTCAACATTCCAAAACCAAGTTCATATCATTCATACAATTAATAGATTACTTCCCCAATTTTCCCTTCACATGATAGCATGAATTCCAATATTCATAACAAAGTTCATTCGCAAATTTTAAACATAATTTTCAAACATCTCCAAATTCTAATTAAACTTGAAGACATATAATTCAATACCTCAATTTCATTATTCTGCTTTCAATTTGGGCCAAAACATTGGGTATCATCACTTCTATAATCAACCTAGGGTTTCAAGAAAATGAGGATTTTTAACAAAAATTCACACTTCTTAAATCACCACTTTTAATTCCAATTTTCCCAATGATTCTACTTCTAGGATTCACAATTCATCATTTTAACCCACCAATTTAACTTCCAACATCTCAAACTCTAAATCCCCAAATCTCATAATATGCCCTAGATGATAAAAATGAAGATTTTTACATTAATATACTGAAGTCACCATAAATCTATCCATAGATGTAAGTATTGAGGAGATCTAGAACCCCTACCTCGAAGAACAAGCAAAGGAGAGAGCTTGGATGAGATTCCACCTCAATTTCGAAATTCAATCGGTTGGAAATGTTGACCATTTCTTGTTCTTAACCTGTTGTAAATAACATATGGGGCCTCATCGGAAGCATAAAGTAAGAAAATAACTATACATATAAATTCCATTGAGCTACATCTACATGCCAGGACCTCTTATACATCACATTCATCATGGAAAATAGATAAAGCTCCAAATACTTTACCATCATACCACCACCTCAAACAATACCCCAAAATAAGGTAAGAACATTCCAAATACACTATTAAGAATGTCAAAAATGAGCCCATGCTCGAGTGGAGGGTAAAAAAATTCCAAGCCGATACAATAAAGGTCGCCATAACTCAGCAGATAAGTCTTTAATTCCGATAGATATAGTTGAATTAAAACACATTAACCCCTAATTAAATAAGGATGACTTTCTATACGCATTTTGGGGTCATTACAGTACATTTGAACTAACATGCTACAACATGTCAATAAGCTTATGACCTAAACAATGCAACCATACATGACATGCAACAAAAGGCAAAATGGAGCAAGCATGCGACAACATGCAAGACATGCATGCAACAACATGCGAGGATGGTCTTAAACCAATATGGACAACTCTCAAATAGGTCCAAATCAGTGGCCAAAATGCTATGAAATGAAGGAAAAAAGTACATACAAACAAGCACGCTAAATGGTCCAACACTTAAGCATCGAAGGGCAACTTTTAAGCACACTTAAAATGACATGGACTAAGATAATCATGTAAATTGATTGCATACATCTTGAAAATCATACTTCTCAAAATCTCAAAACCTAGGAGAATGACATTGACAGGCTGAGCAGTTTAAACATTCTAATTCTCTCTGCTTCTAACTCAGTTGGAGTTTAGTTTTTATGGAACAAGACTTGTCACAAATGGGTACTTCTCTTGATAAATATGTCCACCTACTAAAATAAGTCAAAACAATTCCCCTAATATCTTTCCCCTATTCCTTCATTACTGATCTTGGGTACAACAAGTCATACAGATATGCTTGGACTGCTCAACAGTGGAATGTTATGCTGATTTGTTTTGATTTGTAATACAAGGCCTTCAGCTTTATTTTTCTCCAAGTTCAAGATCTATCCTGGCTACTGTACATTAGGTTCTATTTTGTTAGGCTCTTGTACATTAGGTTTGCTCTGTTGTCAACTGGTAGGCTGCTGACTCTGTGGAGTTGTTGGTTCAGGTTCTAGTTTGTTGATTGGGCTGCCATACTGATATGCTTGGACTGCCATACTGATATGCTTGGACTGCCATACATTACTCTGCTGCTATTTCTTTGTTGCTGCTATTACTCTTCTGCTATTAATTGCTGCTATTACTCTTCTGCTATTAATTTGCCTTCTGCTGCTTTTTCTTTTGATTTGTTTCTCACCAATCTTTGGTTTATGGTTGCATATGATTGTGCTCCCTCTGCGGTGCCAACCTAGTTGGGATCATAGAGGTTAGTTATGATGCTTTTGCATTTCCCCGGCTTTGTTGATGTAATTATCGCATGTATTGTGCCTTTTGTCATCAATAAAACTTTTGTTTTGTCGATCAAAAATATGATCTTCCATTTGAGAAAATCTGTTTACCATCTTGTGGAAAGAGTTATTCAAGAAATAAAATTACCAATTTTCAATGTAAAAATTATTCAAAAGTAGAGAAACAATAGACGCTGAAGGAAAATACTACTTTGTGTCATCCCCCATCCACCAAGGAATGCTCCTTGACAAAAGGGTTATATATTGCTTCGTAGCCACGTCTCGGTTCATGTCCCCAAGCTGTTGCCAAGCATTTCTAAGACAATATAACCAGTTTGCCTCATTAATTACACAAAGAAGCTACAAATCTTATTATCAAAACTAACAGCCAATTACACACCAGAATATAATTAAGGGTAAAAATTATTCAAAAGTAGAGAAACAATAGATGCTGAAGGAAAATACTACTTTTGTGTCATCCCCCATCCACCCAGGAATGCTCCTTGACAAAAGGGTTATATATTGCTCTGTAGCCACCTCTCGGTTCATGTCCCCAAGTTGTTGCCAAGCATTCCTAAGACAATATAACCAGTTTGCCTCATTAATTACACAAAGAAGCTACAAATCTTATTATCAAAACTAACAGCCAATTACATACCAGAATATAATTAAGGAATAAGGATGAGCACTAATGTAGTGTACAAGTAAAGCCCATTTGCTTTATACCTACCTTAACTTATGTTATGAGTTTTGTAATTGGCAAAGGTTAGTATGAGAAAAGGCAAGTGAACAGGATGAACGCTAACAAAGTGTTGTGTATATATGTTACATTGTTGTGAATTGTGCAGAGGGTTTAGAACCACTTCCATGGGAGACAAGGCTTAGGGGGGAAGTGCTGGATGAGTATAATTTTTGACTTTTCATAAAAAAATGTGAAATATTGGTTGGGTTTGAAATGATGTGGTAGAGAGGTGATGTGACTCAAATAAGAAGTGATGTGACCCAGATAAGATGATTGCGACTCAAATAAGATGATGTGCTAAAATAGCATGTGCTATTTTAGCACATGCCAAACAAGCACTTAATATAGCTATAGAAGTAGCTCAAGGCCTCACGTTCTTGCACACGATAGAGAAGCAAATCATCTACCGTGATTTTAAGGCTTCCAATATATTGCTTGACGGGGTAATTTAAGTTAAAATTAAATTTTATTAATTGACCTCTTTGTGCATTACTGTATATATAGATTAATTTGCCATTAATTTTGATTCTCGCCAATACGGTCAATGGATGATGGGTCGTACTGATCCATGTGTTCCACGGGTCTGATGACCTTCGTCCCTTTGATGCGTGCCTAGCAAGAACACTAGGTGAGATCATAGAAATGGGTTTGTTACGTTTCCCAAAACCTAATACTGCTTACTCTAGTTGGAAAGCATGTCATTGAATTCTATGGACAAAAAGTACAAAAACATAGTAAATCAAAAACCCTGAACTCATAGAAAAAGAAGTTTTGTTTACTTATTAGATGAGAACTGTGAAAACAAAAACAAAAACATAAAAAAAAACTTAGATCAACTAATCCTGTAAATTTGCAAATATTGATTTGAAATGAATTTGTAAAAAAATCATAACTCATAAACATTAAAATGTTACATAAATTGTGATAATGAAATCCAATAAAACAATACAAAATAAAATGAAACGTATCAATATAAAATAGTTCAATTTTAGGAAAAGATATGCAGGAAAAGTCATATACAAATAATTCAATTATGTGTATCTACACTAAATTGTGTAGTGCTTTTTTATGTTAGTATAGATAACTCTTTATATAAAAAATAAAATGAAACATATCAATGTAAAATAGTTCCATCAAATGGGGTTGACAGAGTAAAAAAATCATAACTCATAAACATTAAATTTCTAGATATTGATTTGAAATCAACTAAACCTTAAGTTCCATCAAATGGGGTCGACAGAGTAAAAAAATCATAGCTCATAAACATTAAAATGCTACATAGATTGTGAAAATGAAATCCAAGAAAACAATAAAAAATAAACTGAAATGTATCAATATAAAATAGTTCAATTTTAGGAAAATATATACAGGAAAAGTCATATACAAATAATTCAATTATGTGTACCTACACTAAATTGTGTAATGCTTTTTTATATTAGTATAGATAACTCTTTATATAATATATTTGACTTTTTATTTTGTTTCATGGTACTTCAATTTAGTTAATTATCAACGGATAAGAGTTGGATGAAGATGAGTAGATTGTCAAGAGATTATATGCAAGGGATTAAAGAATTTTTGGAGTTTGCTTCTCATAATGTATCTAATGATGGAACAATTCCATGTCCATGTATGAGATGCGTGAATTCATACATGTTGACCCTAGAAGTTGTCCATGATCACTTGGTATCCTATGGAATTAGTCCGGGTTATAATTGTTGGTATCATCATGGGGAAATTATGTCTGCAACGACTTCTAGTAGAACTAGTCAAAGCCATGTTGAAGAAATACGACCCGAGTATAGTGATAAACGTGACATGTTGCGGGACGTGTTTCCCATGCACACCCAAAATATGGATGAATATGCAGAAGAAAGTAATTTACCAGAACCATCTGATCAAGGTCCAAGCGTGCAACGACCTCAAGAAGATCCTAATGAAGATGCACAAAATTTTTTTTTACGACTTACTGAAAGATGCTGAGAAGCCTTTGTATGAAAGGTGTAAGAATTTTAGCAAGTTGTCAGCAATTGTGCATTTGTATCACTTGAAATGTCTTAATGGATGGAGCAACCACTCATTCACAATGTTGCTTCAAATTTTGAAAGATATGCTTCCTTCAGATGTAAATTTGCCGAAAGCCTCTTATGATGCCAAGAAGATTATTAAGGATTTGGGTCTCGGTTATGAAAAGATTCATGCTTGTCCTAATGATTGTATGTTATTTTGGAAGGAACATGCAAATGATGAAGTGTGTCATTGTGGTGCTTCAGGGTGGGCAACAAGTGAGAATGATTTGCAACAAAATATGAGTACTTCATCTAAAAGGAGAAAGAAAAAGGCCGCAAAGGTTTTACAATGGTTTCCCTTGAAACCTCGATTGCAGAGGTTGTTTATGTAACGCCCTCAAAATAATAACATTAAACCCATCAATATAAACATACATTTATATACAAAAGATCTACAATCTCCAATTCATCAGAGTACTTCATTACAAAAGTATTACATGTTAACAACAAAAGCATTACCCTACGGGCTTACAGCTTTCCAAGTTAACACTTGGTTACAAAAGAGAGTACTAACTCAATTATATATTAAGCCCTTGGCTTGAATTTACATGTAATACATCAAAAAGAAATAAGACAACAAAAGTGTGTCCGCCTCTAGCCTCTCAAGCTATGTCCTCGGAGGTGGCATGCTACCTGTACCTGAAAATGATGTTCCCATATAGGGTGAGCCACAACCCAACAGAGATATACTAAACCAACTATGAACAATGACTAAAAGATTAGCAATTGATAGACTGATACATCCACATATATCACGTCACAATTTCATAACATACGAGTATATGAGTACTTCATCTAAAAAGAGAAAGAAAAAGGCTGCAAAGGTTTTACGGTGGTTTCCCTTGAAGCCTCGATTGCAGAGGTTGTTCATGTCTTCAAAAACAGCTGCTTATATGAAATGGCATGCTGAAGGTCGTACAAATGATGGCATAATGAGGCATCCTGCCGATTCTATGGCTTGGAAAACATTCGACTCTCGCTATGTAGATTTTTCCTTTGACTCTCGCAATGTCAGGTTGGGGTTGGCAGCAGATGGATTTAACCCTTATGGGAATATGAGTACTAGTTATAGTATATGGCCGGTCATATTGGTCCCATATAATTTGCCTCCATGGATGTGCATGAAAAGGTCTTCTTTCATCCTATCATTGCTTATTCCTGGTCCGAGCTCCCCTTCGAATGACATAGATGTGTATATGCAGCCTTTAGTTGAAGAATTGAAGGAATTATGGGATGTTGGAGTACAAACTTATGATATATCTTCCAAAGAGAACTTTCAAATGCATGCAGCTCTAATGTGGACTATAAATGACTTTCCCGCATATGGTGATTTGTCTGGTTGGAATACCAAGGGTGCTCTTGCATGTCCTTCTTGTAATTATGAGACTCATTCTTGATGGTTAAAACACGGAGGAAAATATTGTTTTATGGGTCAAAGGCGTTTCTTGGATAAAGATCATAGATTTCGTAAAGATAGAGCATCATTTGATGGCAAACAAGAAATAGAACCAGCTCTCGATATGCTAGCTAGCTTTGAGATCATGATGCAAACAGAAGACCTTGATTACAAATTTAGGAAGACAAAGGCAAATGAAAAAAACAAAAAAAGAAAGAAACAAGCGGATGGTGATGAGATACAACCATGGAAGAAAAGAAGTATATTTTTTACATTATCGTATTGGGCAAATCAAAAATTGCGTCACAATCTTGATGTGATGTATATAGAGAAAAATGTGATTGATAATGTATATGGAACATTGTTGAATTTAGATGTGAAGACAGAGGATAACTTGAAGGCACGTCTTGACTTACAAGAGATGGGTATAAGACGTGAAATTCACCCACAAAAGATTAGTTCCAATAAGACATATTTGCCTCCAGCTTGCTTCTCAATGATTTTAAAAGAGAAAGATGACTTCTTGAAAGTTTTGAAAGGGGTAAAAGTCCCAGATGGTTATGCTTCAAATATTTCACGTTGTATCCAACTTTGACAGCGTAAGATTATAGGTTTGAAGAGTTTTGATGGTCATATTTTGATGCAGCAACTTCTTCCTATCGCATTACGAGTAGCATTACCAAAACAAGTCGCTTCACCTCTAATTGAGTTATCTTGTTTCTTTAGGGAAATATGTTCCAAAGTCTTGCAAGTGGAAGAGCTTGACCGACTTGCATCTCGAATTGTATTGACTTTATGCAATTTGGAGAGAATCTTCCCTCCCTCATTTTTAACTGTTATGGTGCATTTAGTTGTCCATTTGGCCACTAAGGCTAAAATTGCTGGCCCAATTCACTATAGATGGATGTATCCCATTGAGAGGTTTGGCGTGACGACTTGTATCCATTTGTGTTTTAAACCTACATCACATTGACATCCCAATTTAGTCAATCTATAATTATATTGTTTTTCATGTAGGTATCTCCAACGACTAAAATCTTATGTTCGTAACAAAGCCCATCCAGAGGGCTCTGTTGCAGAAGGATACATAGCTGAAGAGTGCTTAATATTTTGTTCGCAATATTTGGAATCTGTTGAAATTGTATTCAATTGACCCTTAAGAAATGTTGAAGATTCTACAGGGGCAATAATGAATATCGAACTTGATCAAAAGTCATGGATACAAGCACATCGTTATGTGCTATTTAACAATGATGAAATTCAACCATATCGGATGTAAGCAATATTTATAAGTTACGGTGTATAAATAAGTTTGAGTTTCCCATTTTAATACTTGCAACAGTAATACAAGTAAGGTTTGTATATACAGAGAACAGAAGGAGCATATAAAGAGACAAAGTCATCCGAGTCGTCTAACTGATGAAGTTCTTAATAAGATGCATATGGAAAAGTTTTGTGAGTGGTTTAGATCATATGTAAGTATGTAGCTATTAAATAATACTATTACCATATACAATTTTTAGCGTGGAGATTAATGTAATCATTTTAATGGATCCTATAATATATAAGGTTGTAGCTATGGATGACACAAGAAAACAATAACTTACTGATGAAATCAAGTGGCTTGCTCAAGGCCCAAACACTCTAGCTAGACGATTCAAATGATATGTTGTTAATGGTTTTAAGTTTCGAATTAAAAATTACGAGGCAGTGAAGAAAACTCAGAATAATGGGGTTTGTGTGGCCACCGAAGGAGGCACCATGTATTATGGTGTTTTATTTGATATCATTGAGCTCAATTATTTTGATAAGTTGGAATATGTATTATTCAAATGCAATTGGGCTGAAGTGAACACAGGCAGAGGCTACAAGATAGATGAATATGGGTTTAACCTTGTAAATTTTTTGCATTTGATAGATACTGGAGAACGGTTAAATGATGAACCATTTGTCTTGTCATCTCAAACTTCACAAGTTTATTATGTGGGAGATGTAAGGCATGAAAATTGGTTG